>CABFVX010002181.1:112409-124668 GCA_902151425.1 Timema shepardi | reverse complement strand
CCTCTGACAAGACATCTTGTGAATGTGGGGAATGCCAGGCCTCCACCGTGGTTCGGATTCCACGTTAAACCGTAGGTCCTTCATTTAATCTCACAATCACCCTACCATTACACATTAGCGTAAGAGCGTATAACCCGAACGGGTAGTAAGACGCGGTGATAATAATAATATTATTATTATTAATGTTCTGCTGGTATTGTCATAAGTCCCAGTTTACTGAAGGCAGGAATGTAAGGTCAGTGTCTTTGCTATTTTTATAGCATTTTTATTTTGTCAAAATAAATACAATATTTCTCCAGTAGAAACATAGAGGTTAATTTTCTTCACTTGGTGATATCAACAGTAATTGTATATTTGTCATAAGTACTAGCGGCATTAAATAACTTTTTAAATGAAGATAAAAAGTTGTCATTAAATTCCAGGACACCATTGACAGAATGATATACAACAATTGTTGATATCACCTTGTGAAGAAAACCAAACTCTATGATTCTGGTCGAGAAATATTTGATTCAGTCTAGACAAAATAATATTTTTGCTGTAAAAACTGCAAAAAACACTGTCCTTTTTCTTGTATGGTTAAATATTCCACCAAGAAATACTAGAAAAAAACAAACAAGTTTACTGGTTCCTTGCTTTAAGTCCATAAACGATGTTTTTCAATTAGTGCTTGAGCTGGCCATGCTCTTAAGGAGGTTGTTGTCGATTCTAAGGCTAGCAATACAGTTCTTTAGAATCTTTATTTATTTACTATTTTTATTTTTTATACTATATAATTATATAAACTTTGCTACACAACCACACATACTTTCTTGCTTGCTCCTTGAATTTTCTAGTGTATTAACCAAGATGTATCTGCCCTTCAGTACTGGCTGGACCTGGAGAAGCCCCTCTCCCGACAGGTGGGACTCACCCTCGTGGACACGTTGCTACGGTTCTGTGTCAAGTTCTATACCCCTGACCCTGCTCAACTCGAGGAAGAGTTTACTCGCTACCTGTATTGCCTGCAGATAAAGCGAGACTTGGCCCAGGGACTTCTTCAGTGCAACGACAATACGTCTGCTCTCATGGCTTCCTACATTGTGCAAGGTTAGTAAAAGTTCTTCTTTCCCACGACATTTATTCGCTTGGCCTCCTCCATATTGTAAGGCAATCAATTATTTTATTCTCTAAATTGAAAATTAACACCTAAACATGGTAATTGAACCCAGGACCTTTGGCTTAGTATGCCAACGCTCGGTGCTTAGAATATTGGTCTACTAATTCATATTTCTCAGGTGTGATCCCCTTGTACAGGTGTCAATTTTCAATATATAGAATATGTTATTTAGATGCTGCTATAACTGCATTTAACAAATAAAATAGCTTGGTTCTTTAATTCATCACTACCAGTTATTTACTTTCAAGGGATTCTTAAGGTGCTCAAGACAAACGTCCTTTTTCATATCCTCTCATATCTAGAGCATCCTTCACAACCAGGGCTTCATCTTGGATGGTTGTCAGTGTCCTTCATTTTTATAGTTTCCGGCATCTTTCATTCAAGGTTATTATTAGCCTTTATTTTCATGATCTCATACATCCTAAAAACTTATTAGTAATTTATTATCAAGTATTCCTTCATCATCCTACGTAGGGCAAAGCCGTGATCGATATTATTGAGACATTGTGCTCCCCTTGCTGATCAGCCTCCTCTACTGAGACTTTCATTAAATTTAGTGTGATTGAAACTTATACTTCATTGTTGACGTAAAGCTTGCTAATACAAGTGTCCTCATAAACAAAGCCAACATTATCAAAAGTCAGCCATCTTTAATCTTTAATAACCAGTAGTACTTTTACTTGTTTGACTTCCTACAAAACAAATTTTACCCTAAAAAAAATAATGATTTGAATAAAGTTGTGTATACATCTCTAACTTTTAATAAAAGGGTAACTATACCACGTTCACCGGTCTCAGTGGTCTTAGGGTAAAGTGCTCACCTCAGGACTCGATGTTTTCTGGTTCAAACTCGGCCGAAGTTGATGGTTTTTCCTTAAGCGATAAAAATCCGAAGCACAGATTCCTTCGAGTGGGAAGTAAAGTCGTCAGTCCAATGTCGATTGTGGGATGTAAAATAAACCTGGAAGGTATGTGAAAATACCTTTCCTGTCAAAATTGGTAGGCCCTTTTGCGCTCGCTCTTAAAAATTCAAGGTGGAAGGCAACGGGGAACCACCACACTTTATGAACTCCCCTGCCACATGGGATTTATATCAGATGCAGGCAACACTAACCAGCTGGGAGGATGAGTGCATGAGTGATGCCGGGTGGATGGAAATAATATCAAACCAGCCTTGTCAAGAAGAAGAATACCATGTTCATGCAGAGAGAGTAATGTGACGTTGCCTCATGTTCCAGCGGAATGCGGAGACCACGTAGTGGAAGACTACCCAGACCACACGTACCTCTCCTCGTACAAGTTTGTCCCTAATCAGGATCACGAGCTGGAGAGGAGGATCATGGAGAACCACAAGAAACACGCGTAAGTTTATTCCGCCGTTCATGTTGTGTGGCAAATAGTATTTATTTTTATTGCTCAGAATTAATGACGGGTAGGTTCCTAAATTCTCGCTGTTTTCCGGTCATGTTGGCTACAGGCGGGATAAACCTTGAAAGGTCATAACATTTTATCATAGTTTTGCAGATTTCCTGCCAGGGCCGGTTCTGTAATCTCAATTCTCGGTGTCGGCACGGTTATATATCCTCTAAATCATATCTTCCTTATTTCTACTCCACTAGAATAAATATGCAGGTAAACACTAATAAAAAACATGTATTCAGTGTCACAAAAATATTATATCGAATAGAGACTGGTCTAAAGACCCTATTTTAACAATCCGAATTTTCATTTTATCTTCAAATCTCAAATTCGAATCTGAATTTTGGAAAAATGAATATAAGAAGAAATATGAATATAACAGAATAATACAGAATTTTTCTTCACTGGCCGAACGGTCTAAGATGTCACACTTGTGCTATATTGGCCTGCTGATGAGGAAGAGATTGGGGTTCGAATTTTGGCCTGGTCTCCTTAGGGCGGTATTTTCCTAAATAGTTTCCCACTCTCCTCTCACGCAAATGAAGGTATATTACCTCTAAAACGCACTTCCTTGTTGATCCATATCTCATTAAAGTAATTATCAAATATGTGTATAACCTGAACAGGTAGTAAGACGCGGTGATAAAAAATAGAAAATAGAAATAGTAACGAGATGTTAAAACTGATTTGTTAAAATACATCCATTATAGCATTCATATATCCAGTTAAGTGCTACATTAATGGTTTGAGGTCTGGGTGTTAATTTTTTCCTATAATTATGTGGGGGCTGACCCACCAATAAACATTAGTAGAGCTCTCTCTACAAAACAAATTAAAATTCAAAATTTTGAAAATAAAATAAACCACAGTTTTATTTTTTGGAATATCAAATCATCATATTTTCTCAAACCCTCTAGACTTAAATAACCTTAAGGATTCAAGGGAGCCATCCTTAATATCATATTTATTGTTTGGGACTTGAACTTGTAGCTCATTGAGCAAGTTTGGGATCCTTAGATTGTGTTTTGACCTAGAATTGAATCAAGAGACGCCATTAATAGACTAAACATACAGAATAGAATAGTAAAAATATCAAACCTGGTAGTTAAATAACACTTGTTTGTTGTATTAGGGGCCAATCACCGGCTGAAGCAGACTTGAATCTCCTGGAGACATCTCGAAGGTGTGAGCTGTATGGCATGAAGATGCACGCAGCTAAGGTAAGTGTTCATCAAACTAAGACATATTCCTTTCCAGACTTATTTTTAATAGTCAAAGAGTTGAAGAGGGCGGCAGGGGGAGATGTTCTGTAAGCAAGAGACGAGCCATAGAAAAAAAGAAGTGCCCTTGAAGTGTAAGGAAGTGCCATACAGGGTGTATTTTCTACCCATATTCACATATGCAGCAGAAACATGCACATTGAATGTAAGAGAGACCAGGAAGGGGGAAGCCATGGGGATGAAGTTTACAGATATACCCATGTACCACTTGAAGGAGCTCACATTGGGTGAGTACGCAGACAAACAAGTCAGTTTCATCTTGTTTGGTTTGTTGGTGACTAGGAGGTCAGGGTTTAGTTTGGACCAGGTGTATTGAGGTGGCTTTTTTTTTTCTCCTAAATAATCTTCCATTCTTTTTTCACTTAAATGATTGTACACTTCCTCTAATTTATATCTTCTTCGTTCCCATCCCATTAGTGTAAAATGTGTGGATAGTCCTAACATAATAGTAAGGTGTGCATTTGGGGTAAACATATTACAAGCTATAAATCAGGTCGTGTATTTATATCTGAAAAAATGTCAACAATGCGGTAAAATACACAGCTGATCTAACATTGCTGGTCAAAAATGAACAAGTTGCTGGAAATGACAGAACAGCCGGTGGAGTCACGAAGAAGATATGGCATGGCAAATAACATTGAAAAGTCAAAAGTGAGGAGGATTTAAAAAAAAAAAGCAAGAACCTCTGAAAATCAAAACCACGGGTTCGAAAACGTTGAACATAGCCAAGGATGCTTTCAACAAGAAGAGGTTACTTCTGACCACAATAAGTTGAGTTTGGAACTTAGGAGGAAACTGATGAAATGCTTCATTTGGAGCATCACATTTTATGGAGCAAACACTTGGACTCCAAGTAAGATGAGAAAGAAATACTTGGAGAGCTTTGAAATGTGATGCTAGATAATACTTGAGAAGATCAGGTGAACAGACAGGGTGACAAAGGAAGGAATGAGAAGAGAACCATTTTGAATGTAATTCTTCGGTACAAAGAAAATTGTACCGGACACATCCTTCGAAGGAACTGTCTTCTACATGATGTAATAGAAGAAAAGTTTGAGGGCAAGGGGAGCTTAGGTAGGAGGAGGATTCAAATATTGGCTGACTTGAAGTAAAGAAGAAAACTCTGGGAGCTGACGGAAGAGGCACACATATTGGCGGTCATAAGTTTTCACTGACAAAAGAAATGGATCTGCCGTAAGAAAGAACCATCTTTAATAATAAAGATAATAACTTTGATGAAAATAATAATAATTCAAGAGTTTATAATAATTTTATTGACTAAAACATAACTTGATTCCATAAGGCGAAACCACATTAGAATTTATAAAATAAAACCTGATTTAGAAATTAATATACTTGATCCATCCATATGTTAATTTAAGTTTTTTCCTCGGCCTGATATTTTGTGGAATGGGTTCTCTCCTTTGTCTGTTTTTGTGTCTTATAATTTTTTTCCCCCCTTTCTTTTTTTACAGGACCATGAGGGCGTGCCTTTAAACTTGGCTGTTGCACACATGGGTATTGTTGTTTTTCAAAACTATACAAAGATCAACACATTCTCGTGGGCGAAGATACGAAAAATCAGTTTTAAAAGGAAACGGTTTCTTATCAAGCTTCATCCAGAGGGCTATGTAAGTATGAAATCACAGTTTTAGTCAACTCTTTACTCCAGCATAATATTTTAGTACGATATATATCTTGATGTTTTTATGTGCATTTAATAAATGTCAGCATTTTTCAAACTATTTTTTAAAATATTTGTTTGCATAGTACTTAAAAACATTTTTTTTTTCCGCTAAAATCACACTCAAATTTACCATTATTTCTCCCCTTCATCTAATATAAGATTATCTCTTTATGAAAAACTCTCCAAGACAAGGATTTTAAGCCCGTACCTTTGGATTAATTCACTGCTGTTCTGCCAACTGAGCAAGAAGGAACTTAAAAAAAATGCTCAATATTGATAACATATTAAATTTTTATTAATTTTATTAAAGTAACCCGACCACAGGCTGGAAATGGTTGTTGATCGTGATTAGTATTATTTTATAGGTCTTGATAATATCAATCAAAAGTGGCAGTTGCAGATCATACGACTTAAAATATAAATATATTTTTTAAAATATTTTGGTATACTTAATAACTGTCAAAAATAGGCTTTTCTTACTTAAATCAAAATGTATCTAGGGAAACATCTTTATTCTTTGTGAGTTATAAACAGAGAAAGCACTCTTATGGCAAATTGACTTAATATTACAGGTTCATTCTTATTTATCAAACATATCAATACAGCTTAGTGTAAACTTGTTAGATTTTACATTTTTGCCAATTTTTATTATTTTATTGGTAATGTATTTACTACCATTTTTTTGCATTTATTGGCACTTATCAAAAGTAAACTATGCACTGAAATGTTAGACTCAAACATTTTCACACACCCAGTTTCACCCTTTTTTAATCGGTCATAACTTTATTTTATATTTAAACTGTTCTTTCTAGGTATGTTTTAATTTTCTTACCTCTACCTCTTATTAGATCTTTTCTCTGTATATTTCAAATTTATTTTGAAACTAACAGTGTGTAGGGAAAATAAATTGTTTTTGTTTTGGAACATTGATTAATAATATGTAATCGACAAGCATATTTTGATTTTCTTATTCAAAGTGTAGTAGATTAATTTTTAAACCTTAAAATCATTCTATCTTTATCTGATTAGCTGTTTATTTTAACTTAACCTAATGTTGATTGTTTTAATCTCACAACACAGCTGTTAATCATTTTCGATATAATGCCAGTAAAGAAACATTATTTTATATTAAAGTGTACAATTATTCATACATCCGAGTATAAACTTTAAACCCTAATTCAGATAGTTTTTATTTAGTCGTTTACATGAAGAAAAACACTTTAAGACTTAGTTCATTTTGACAGCAACATAAAATATTTCTCACATTTTAAGATCTAATTAAACATTTTATTATGAAACATTTTAAACATTTTATTATGAAAAAGAAAAGCCTAATAAATGTTCTTGCATTGTTTCATGTTTCTCTTCTACTTTGGCGCACAGTCTGAGGTAAACAAAGTAAAAAAAAAGTCATGCAATACCCCAAAAAATACTGCAATATTCTATATAATTGGTTCTAATTTATTTATATTTATTTTTGGCCTTGGAAATTACCTACCATAACATTTTAATTTTCTAGCAGCCTGTTCTAATCATTACTTATTTATTTGGCTTCAGGTAACACTCAGTAACAGCAGCTATTTTTTTTTAAATATTTGTTTGCACTCTAAACCTCCACAATGCTCACAGAAACCTTACAAAAAATAACTTTTATTTTGACACCAAAGTTGTTTCAAAGAGTTTATTGTTGGCATGTTAGTCTCAGCAATAGTTTTATTAGTTTGGTTTTCATATCAACATTATGTCATGTTTAAATTGTAATTTTACTTAGATTTAAAATGTCACAACTTCTTTGTTTGTTTGTTTTCTTAAATTTAAACCTAAATTTTTCTATTCTCCATTCCAATTCTTATAAATTTTATGCTTTAAAAAACTAAGGGATTCAATTCCGCAGAGGACAAATTATATATATTGGCTAAAAGAAATAATTCCAAAGTGTGTGACAAAATACAATAATTTATTTCCTAATGCCACAATCAACACATGTTACCCCCCTCAGTGGCCGCATGGTCTAACACACTACTATCGCACTAGACTAGACTAGACTGCCGATGACGGGGAGATCAAGGTTTGAATCTTGGTCGGATCTACTGAGTTTTTTTTTTTCCAAAATGGCTTTCTACTCTCCCTCCATGCAAATGCAGATACACTTTCTATAAATATAACCGCCTTAATTCATAAAACCATTAGTGTAATTAGTACATAAGCATACAACCTGAAAGGGTAGTAAAACGCGGTGGTAAAAAAAACATATGTTTTGTACTAAAAAAAAAAGACCAGTCAAGTTTACTTGTGGATTCAGATATTTAGGCCTAATTCAAGAATATATTTTGAATTAGGAGGGAAAGCTAGCACAACTATCTGGGTGATGCTGGAGTAGAAATTGTTTATATAAAACACTTAAAAAACCAAATAAATACATGTTTAAGGACAAGCTTTCACTGTAACACACAGATTCTTCAAGTTAAAAGAGAATATTAATGCTCTTGTTTAGACCGCACGGTTGACCGGCAACGGTTTTCAATTGATTGAGCTGTATATGGCAGTACTTGGAATAAATAGATAGAAAAACTAGACAGTTGTGTCATATAATAATAAATGTACCCACTTCAGTGGCCAAATGGTCTGAAGCGTCACACTCATTTTAGACTGGCCTGCTGATAATGGGGAGATTGAGGCTTCAAATCCCAGTCAGGTCTACTAAGGGTGGTTTTCCCTAAAAGGATTTCCCTTAATACTTCCACACAAATACGGGTAGACTACCTCTAAAATACTTCCTTCCTCATCCCTACCTAACTAGGATAATTATCATATATACGCATAACTTGGCAGGTTCATATTATTTTATTACAAGGATCAAAATAGGCTTTAAAGTTTTTGCTCATTTTTTATTATTGTTTATAAGCTTAAAACAGAACATTTGTTTTGGTTCATTTGCTGTTTGATTTTTTTTATACTTGTTCTCTAATATTAGATGTAAAAAATTAACCAAGGGAGTAACACGAAATGGACATGTATGTATACTTATCAAGCTAACCTCTGTCGAATAAAAGTTATTTTGTAGTAAGTTCATACAAATTAAAGCTTCTTTATTTTTGGTAACACTGTGTTCACTAACAATTGTGTTTTGGTTTCGATTAAACTGTATTTATATAATCAACACTAACAATCTTTTTAAAACAAATACATATTAAACATTAAGCTGAGCATGATTATTAACCACATTTGGATAAAACACTTTATTCAAACTAATCTTTTTACCTTCTCATATAGAGAAAGTATAATAACTGTGAAGATTTTTGTCTTCAATTTTATTAATTGTTATAAATCAGGTGACCTTGTGGTCTAGGTGTAAGGTGTCAGACTTCTGTGCTGGGAGTTAGGGGTTCAACCCTTGTCCCGGCACAGATTTATCTGATTGTCAAACCCTTCCTTCACCTCTGACAAGACGTGTATTAATCACAACTTGTGAATGTGTAGAATTCCAGGCCTCCACCGTGGTTCGGATCCCACGTTAAACCGTAGGTCCTCCATTTCATCTCACAAGCACCCTAACATTACACATTAGCATAAGTGCGTATAATCTGAACGGGTAGTAAGACGCGGTGCTAACAATGATAATGTTATAAATATTTACTCTTGTTTGCCCCTGGACCCAAAAAGGGGGGTCTTAAAATTTATTTCCATCCAACCCTTAGTAGGTTGCATCTGAAATGATTTAATAACCTTTTTTTTTAACTTACCTTCAAATTAAGGGTGGCTTACTTAAAACAGATTTTAAAAAAAAATAGAAATGGATAAGACTATAGCATATTTGTTCAAAATTTATATCTTAAAAGTGTTTCCTATGAACAAAACAATGTTTGTTTTTCTAAGTAAAATTTACCCTAGGTCACAGATAAGTTACACTCAAGTCCCTCAACCTCCAGGTTAAATGGCTGCGCTCATTGGGAGAGCTTGAGTCCTTCAACACAGGGATCGCTACGTACAGTCTCAAGTGAGAACTTCACTATCAAGCAGGGGTTTTTAAAACTAGTTCACTTTAAAGATGGTTTTATTAGAGAGCAGCCTCTCCCCCCTTCCCAAGAACCAAACGAGCCTACTGAGACTGCAAATTACAAAGAAAACTAAAATATATTGGCCCTTTTTTTTTGTTTAAGTGAATATTTACTAACTTTCTATTTGTAAACAACGAACCGTTTTAAAAACTGAGTTCTTTCACTTGGAAGCGGTGTTATCACTGAGGACTGCAACTAGCACTCCCCAGTGGCCAAGGACTCAGCCTAGCCCAAGAAGCGCAACAAAAAACTCGTCTGAGGTATACCATGTTTGTGCCCCACGGGTAGCTTACGAATAAAGATTTTTTAAATTATTATATGATTGTGTCGAATAATTTATTCTTTATTATTGGCTCACCAAATTCTTCTCCCCCCTTGTCAAACTAGTCCTCACATGATGTAAAAGCTAACCGAAATGCTTAGGGACCATAAAAAAATAATTGTTCTGAAAAATAAATATAAATAATAAAGTTTCCCATGTCCTAAAAATAATTAATTTATATTGTTACAATAATTTTTGCATATAAATATGAAAATTTAAAAAGTGTACATTGTATTGAATAGATGATTCAAACCTAAAATTTGCCAAAATTTATTTAATATTTTTTTATTTCTTTTAAAAAAGCACATAAAATGAGTTTTCGCCACCTTTCATGTTAACTAAAATCATTCATTTTGTTAAGACAGTACAATTTTCACCATAACTAAAGTTTCTCACAACAATTCTGTTATATTATCACTTTCCTACGCTAGTTAATATTGATAGGTCTAATGTACTACTCTGTGAAAGTGTTAATAAATATCTATCATCCTATGACAAGCACACTTATCTTATTTCAAACTGAAATATGAAACATTTTTGTCTAAAAAGTAGAGAGGGGGAGCATAGCCAATACTTTAAAGTACAACAAATAATATCTCTTACTAAGACAGTTTTGAACAGCCTTGAACAATGCCTTTATGACTGTGTTCAAATTTTAGAGTATTAATTGAGTGCAAAGGCATGAGAACTTTATTTGGACATTATAAATACGGTATGTCAAGTATGAATGCTCTATACATCCTATAAAAAATTTCTGCATAAAACAAATATTATTTTAGAAAACAAATCTTTGTATAAACTTAATCAAGAAGGAATAATTTGTAAATGTTGGTACATATAAAATAGAGCTATTATTTACATAATTAACAAAATAAATCCTCTTCCTAAATAATGTCAAACAAATTACTGCTAATTAAATAATTGATTTTAAATTGCATACTAATTTAATATTTTCGAGACTTTCTCAACCTGATCACTGTTTCATCACTCACTCAAAAAAAAAACTTTAGTCCTCAAATTTTGAGATAAAGCTGACTTTGAACTAATAGCATGTAAAATATATTATATACTGAATAGTACGGGTGTGCAAAGTCCGCCTGATATCAATTTGAACCGAACTCAAAATATTCTCGAAGCCAAATCAATGTTCAAATATCTCTTTGTTAGATATTTTATGCTTGTAAAAATATTTTATGGCTGTTATTTAAATAAATTTTTCACTAAAAAATCACTTGCAAAATGTTTTGTTAAACAATTGTTCGTAATATTTAATCTTATTATAATAAATAACGTTATTATTACAATATTACAACTTACAGTTAAATTATTTCAGATTTTTCCTTTATGAATATTAATTTGTGATGTTTATAACAGCTCAGAGTTGGCCATACATAGAGTATTTTAGCTGTGAATATTTTTATTGGCAAAGTTTCGTAATTGTTGAAGCCAACATTCTTTTTTGAAACCAGTCAAAGCTGATATTTGTTTCAAAGTCAAGCCGAAAGTTTCAAATCTTTGCACAGCCCTACTAAATAGTGAATACTTTATAGACAAGTATTAAACTATCTCGCCACCATTGCTTTGTAAGTGTCAGATAATATTTTCTGAACCAAAAGAGGCACATTGATTTCACAAGGTGAGAAAAATAATAGTAGAAAGGGAAACGAAGGAAAAATGGTGCCAAACGGCTGTATTAAATTAAACATTGAAAATAGGATAGAAGGTCAAGGCCTCGTGGTGGCTACAGACAGGGAATTTTTGGATGACAGGGAAATGTCAGGGAATTAAAAAAATATGCCTAAAATATTCCATTAATTTCGTGACTAAACACTAAAACACAAGTCAATCATTCCTAAATAAAATAACATTTTAATTTTTTTTAAATAACTGATAAAATCATTTATGTTTAGTAAATACAAACTTTTTTAGTGTCATCAATAATAACAGAAGTCATCATCCACCATTAAAACTGGAATAAAGTAGTCAGGGAAAATTGAAAAATGTTGCCTGGAAAACCTGGAAAAGTCAGGGAATTTTGTAAAATATGTTTTGTAGCCACCCTGAGACCTACTACACACTTACCAGAAAACTGCAAGCCTCATATTTCACAATAGAAAATACGCTATGTAATTTTTGGGGTACATCAGTCTCCTTCAGTAGAAAAGAGTATAAAACGCCAAATGAACTCAAGCCACGATGACAAGACAAAATAACAGTTTATTTCTGCAGTCATAATAGTACTTCTTATGGTTCATGAAATAAAGTATGTATTAATGTGCATTGCATGTAAATGAAAATAAACATCATCAAAAAGATGTAATTTTTTTTTTTTTT
>CABFVX010002181.1:73759-112328 GCA_902151425.1 Timema shepardi | reverse complement strand
TTTTTTTTTTTTTTTTTTTCAAACGCTTTGATTGTATATAGACAAATCTTTCCATGCTGTGTGTATCATAGTATTTTTTTGTGATAATATTTTTTTTCTTCAGTCATATATATCCCGAACGGGTAGTAAGACGCGGTGCTAATAATAATAATAACATATATATCAAAATAATCATAGTGTGAAGGTCCCCTTTAAAGGTTGGCAGATTAATTTCATATATATCTTTCACCCAGACAAAATTGTATGCCTGCATTTGAAATCCTCTTTGTTAGTGTGGTCCAACCTTTCATGATTTCGGACTAATCTACAAACTTAGCAGGAAGCAATACTCATAAAATAGTAATGGTAATGTTAAAAACAAAGTTAAAGTTTAGAACCAATATATGAATACCATATAGTGGTTTTACTAGAGATGTCAAACTTTACTCTTCGATATCTCAATACCCTTGATTCTTGCTAGTATCAAAATAATCAAGAATCGATATTAATTAAGGACAATCCATAGAATCCTTAAAGATATTCATAACCATTATAATAATAGGATGAACTTAACAGCCAGACCCTAGGCCGTTAATTTAATAGTTAACTAAATCAATGAATGTATTATAAGAAAGAATGTTAACACGTAGTTATTATTTGTGTTTTATATTATTCTTTTATATTTTTATTTCCTCCTATGTTGATCATTTTTTCCAAGATTCGGATTCAAAGGTAAATTGACAAATTGGAGATTTGGTTTCGTAAAATAGTGGATTCGATGCAACTCTTATGATTCTTGATAAATCATTTCTTAGCTTTCAATTTAAGTACTGGCAAACGAGTGAAACAAAAAACTCAGAATGGGTAGTAATTGGTTATCTCTCATATATTTGCTTATTAACCGTTATTAGCTATACATTTTGGTTCTGTTAACGACTCCATTTTGTGAATTTAAACCACTTGTGTTTTTGACTCTTGTTTATTATAACTTACTTTTTTTTTAAATATTTGGTAAAATGGATTTTATTCTTTGTTAAAATGATAAAATTATTTTTTTATCACTAGTTACATATTTTAGTAGTTTGTTTTGCTATGAATTTGAATAAATATTTTCATATGAGGTTGAATTCTTGGAAAAAGAATGAAATAGGAAATGTTCAAGAATAAAAATTGAGGTTGAACGTAAGAGACAGGTATCATGACATCTCTTAATTTTTACTACACCAATTGAGATGATTGACCAGATTTTGAGCCATAAGATTTTTGATAAATGTAGATCAAGGGCATGCTTTTTCCTATTTAATTTTGTTAAGTGTTGAGCTTGACGACCCAAGGTTGGACCACACTGCTTTACCTAATCTGTTTATATCAAATATTGCATGCTTGTATAATTTTAAAAATCACGTTAAATTGTTGTATCTGTTGAATGCATGTTTTATTACATTGAAGTATTATGTGTAGATTTAACTTTTATGAATGTGGGCCTACAAATAACATAGATATTTACCAATATTATGAAAGGTGAATTTAATCTTTTTTAAAACTAACGTGTTTAGTGAATTTTGAAAATTTTAATAACTGTCAAAAGGGTTTGTATTAAGTTTAGATGTGTTTTTTCTTTCTTGTATTGCAATTAAAGGTAAGTTGTTGGCTATTTCTATTTAATTATTATTGCTGCTCTCTATTTGGGAAACTCTCAATATTGATTGTGTATTCTAAGACACTGATAATTCTTAGAAATAACATATGATTTTAGTTTAAAGAGTATGAAATGGTTTATAAAATAATTATTTAGTGGTGAATTAAAACAATTACTTTTATTCAAAAGGTTGTGTTGATAAAGATTTGCTATGTGAAATAACCTATGAAATTAAATTAAATTATTTATTAAATTAGAAACTAAAACAGGCATTTGTGGTTGTAAATTTCAGATTTTTTATCAGTGGAAATTCACAATTTGTTCATTTAATTCAAAAATATAATCTTAAACTAAAAAATCAATTGAAGTTTGCCAATTTTTTTTTCAGGGCTACTACAAGGATACAGTCGAATTCTTTTTTGAAGGTCGAAACGAGTGTAAAAACTTTTGGAAAAAGTGTGTTGAGAATCATGGTTTCTTCCGGTGTTCTGCGGTGAAACACGTTCCAAGACAGAAGACTCGCGTACTTAGCAGAGGTTCTTCTTTTAGGTTAGTTACATCAGGAACTATACAACAGGGTACATACCACCCAGATTTGATTCTATGGGAGGTCAAAATTGATTTAATATTGGCGTATGGACTTGTCCCAAAGTACACTCAGTTTAAAATTGTTTTTTTTCTTTCTATACTTTCCCCAATAGTTAAGATTCCTTGTGCATAGCACTAGAAATATAAAAGTATTCTTATGCACAAGTTAAAAAAAATCTTAGTTAAAAATAACCCATGCACGACTCATTGTATAACATTTAATTTCGGCAACTTTTGTTTACAGGTATAGTGGTAGAACGCAGAAACAAATTGTTGAATTTGTTAGAGAAAATTATGTGACGAGGCAGACATTCCAAAGGTATGTTGGCCGGAGTTCTTCCCTCATAAATATTTACCTTCTTAAGTATAGCAGGATTCTTTTAGCAAGGACCTTTCAAAAAATAAAACACATTTTCTACAATCAACATTGAAAACATTAACTGTAGTATTTGTGTTATTTTGATAGGTATTTATAATATATATCAAAAGTTACAGCCTAAGATCACATGGCTTGATGTATGAATATATTAAACCTACAGTGAATCCTTGCTAATCCGGTTGCAGATAATCTGGATCTGTGAATATCCAGATTGAAATACTCTATTACGTTCGAAAACCAGTACAAATTCTAGGTTTTCTATCGATGAAAGAATGTGTTGTCTTTTTACAGTTTTTAAATAAATACGACAGTGTTATTATGTCATTTGTTTTCATCAGCACTATAAGATTTCAATTAAATTTTCCTTGTATTTTTGCTCTATAAGATTTCCCTTTAAATATTTTATGGCTAACTTTTGCTTCACTAATCCGGATGACCTTTCCCCACAATTAATCTGGATTATCGAAGTCTTACTGTAGTTCTAGTATTGTTTTTAACTGTCAGATATAATCCTTCTTACAAGAATCCTACTAAAATGGCATGTACTAGAAATATGTAGAGAAGTCAGATAGCTTAAGAATTTTGTTTTACTCTCTAACTCATCTTGTTATGTGATGTACCACTTTTTCTTCTTTTTTTAAAATAAACTTTCGATTTAATAGCTGCATAACATAAGTAGACTCATTGGCATCTAAGACCTTACTTAGTGAACTTCAAAACACCCTGATCAAAATATCTCAAGAGGTTTTCGGGCAATATTGGGAGCCCAGCCACGTTATGGTTTTGCTGACACTGGACTAAGAGATAACAGCTACCCCTTGATGAAAATTGATCTGCTCATTACTGCTCAATCTCCCAACCTAGTTTTTGTTCTGTCAGAACTAATCAGTAGGTAGTGTGAAACGCACAACGCAATTTCCTAAAATAAGGATGAAATAAATAAATATATTTCTATTTGATTTTTTTGGTTCAAATTCCATTGGTGTTAAATTTTGATATTCGTGATGTGGTTCAAAAGTAGAGGCAGTAATAATAAATTTGGAGTTCACTTTATGCATGGGCTCAGTTGTTTTTGACACTGAAATTTGGTTAAGTACCTGAAAAAGTTACTGACAGCAAATTACAAGGCTTGATGTTTTCCATGGAAATGCCTGAAGCGTCCCTTTCAAAATTAAAACAAAATCGACCAATTTGTTTAAACATCACATCATACTTGCAAGATTGAACTTATTTAATATATGCTTTGTATGCCCTTATTAAACAGATTGACACCCATTTCGGTGGCTGTGTGGTCTAATGCGCTATGCTCGCAGGAGACTAGATGAGACTGCTGATGAAGGGGAGACCGTGGTTCGAATCTCGGTTGGGTGTACTGAGAGTGATTTTCCATAAATAATTTTTCTGCTCTCCCTCCATTCAAATGTGGGCGCACTTCCTCTAAATTAAACTTTCCTAGTCCTGGAAACATTAGTGTAAAGTACTTTGGTGTATAACACAAATGGGAAATAAGACGCGACGCAAAAAAATAAATATCATTGTCGTCGTCGTCCCCAGAATCCCCCTCTGCACCACCCTCCCAAAAAATGTGTAAAATCAGGGGCACATCCATGATATTTTCCTTTGTATCCGTACCCTTTTGGTATGATAATTAGACAGAGATTGCTTAGTTTTCTTAGTTACTAGTTTAGGCTGTAGGGGTTCTTAGGTTGTTGCCAAGTCAAACAAAGCTTGACAGGACTGTACTAGCAAAACTGTTTCCTTTCTCCCATTCAGTATCGAGCTATGTTGCTTAAAAGTCAATACACTCAACATCCGCTTCAGTGGACAAACGGTCCAAGGCGTCACTCGGGTGTTAGACTGGCCTGATGATGACGATATCAGGGTTCGAATCCTGGTCAGGTCTACTTAGGCTGGTTTTTCTTTAAGAGTTTCCCCCTTTCTTTCCGCGCAAATGCTGATAGATTACCTCTAAAATGCCTCCTTCCTCATCCCTACTCTTATTAGAGTAATTATCATATTTGCAACCTGAACAGGTAGTAAGACTTGATAAAAAAAAATAGAGACCCCAACATTTGTTCATGCCATTATTTTGTGTGTAATTGGTTGAATTAATTGTTAGAGGATGGATGGTACAGTCTTGTCAAGCCTTGCTCGCTTTGGTAAAGACCCACATGCCACCACTAGTCATAGGATGATAATTATAAATAATTTTCAGATGAAATACCTGTAATAAGGTAGGTTAGATCATATTTTCTAAGTCTTGGATCACTATCAAGTGTGAGAGAATGGTAAGTGGTCGTTGTTTTGGTGTGAAATGGAGGGAATGGGAGGAGGATGCGAATTATAAGCGAACTTTTTTTTTTTTTACTAAATTGTATATTTACTTAAAATATACAAATATTTAATCCTCTATGTTCAGACATTTAAAAAAAAAAATCACCAATTGTTGAACTATGTATTTACAAATAAAGTTTAACTTTAATTTAATTTAATTTGAGGTAATATATTATTTTTTAAATTTATAATAAATAATGACCTATTCCATTTTATGTGTTAAGTACGTTTTATAAACTTATATGTATGTATGAATATTATAAAATACAAACTAAACATTAATAAAAGAGAAACATTATTTAAAATATATATATATACAATCGCCTAAATATAACATTTTCATTGTATTTAATTTGAGGTACCAGTATTAATGCTCACTTTCTGAAACATCTGTTTATATTAGCACATGACTTGCATACTAATTTAATTCTATAACAATCACAACACTCAGTCCTCGGCTGTTAATTAATCACTGTGAAAGGGGAAGAATTTTAATTTTAAATATTTAACAGAATATATCGACAAGCAATGTTTTTTATTCAGAATTTTTTTTCGCATGATAACATGTTAGAAAACTTAAAATTTTTCATTAGATGGTTGTTATTAAATTTGGTCTATTTTTCGATTTGTCTGCTTGATAAGAAGTTTGTTTTCCTTATTTCTAAAACTAAACATCAAAATAACATTATTATAAGTTTCATAATCATCCAATGTCATTGGTAGTTTTTCCTCCCTGTAAAGAAGTTTCCATGCTCCTCATCCTTTCCTCCTAAGTTATGAATGTAATAGTTTGTTAATATACAGCCACAAGCAAAACCACTATATTTAAAAAAAGACTTTTCAAAGCAATTTAATTTGAAGATTTTCAAAAAGAAGATAAAAAAACTGACATCAAACATTAAGCTGACAGATTTACTTATTGAGAAGTAAATCCTTTAGTGTTTATTCTTCAAATTCACTATCTTCATTATAATACACGCACAAATAAAATATTACACAAAACACCTAAAAGGTAGTCTAATAATAATATGTCTAACAATAGTAATTAATGTTAGTTGTTAAAATAATTTTAATCAGCTAGACTTTTAAAATGAATTACAGTTGAATTGTAATAAATAAATAACAAAATAATAATAATATTAATAATGATTCTTATTTGGCCCTTTTCTTGATTCAAATGTTATTTATCATTATTTGGTTGTTTATATTATATTTTTATTGTTATTATTTTATAGCTTGATTATAAACATATCTGCTCATAAATAAAGTCCACAAACATTTAATTAAGAACTTCTTAAATTGATTAAATAATCAAATAAATAAATATAGGTATACAATTTTTATCAACTGATAAAATAATTATATTCTTAGTTTGTATACCTCTTCATCTTCAAATTTACATTCGACCAACCCTTGTTAGCCCACTAAAGGTGTTGAATAAAAGTTATTTTTTTAGTGATCTAGACTAAATCATTGTTAAAAGAATAAGGGCAGCTTCATTACTTAAGGTTGACTAGTTGAAGATTTGTAAAACTAAAGTAAACTATAACCAAACATTATAACATAAACTTTAATTATCCAGGGTACGGCCATATATGTGACCAGGGTGCCTAACGGCAGCGACTTGGTTGCAGATGGGAGAGATTTAAACTCATTATGGCCATGACTTTATAAAAACAAGAAAGCTTAAATGTTTTAGTTTATTTTTATTTTTTGTTTTGTTTTGTAAAAGTCATCTGCTAGACAAACTTAAGACAAGATAATGAAGTTGGCCTATCCTCGAATAATTTTTATAATGTTTTATCAGTGTCTTTTTTACAACATATATTTTTTTTTTTCTCGCGCCTGATTCACTTCCTCTTCTCTTGTCTCCAGGTCTCAGTCGTTCCGACATTCGAGCTCGGTTCACTCGAGTGTTGCCAACGTTGGCACGAGTTTGTCTGCGCATCCTTTGCTACCTCTTGGGGAGAATGCTGTCGGTAGGTGCTCCAACTAGCATGCTTTACTGGCTCTGCCTCATTTTAAATCAAGGGATCTTAACCAGGGGATGGGGGGCGCAGGGGAGGTGTGAACCAAAAAATGAGGGAATGGGACTCAACATAGGCAATTAAAAAAAATAAGTTGTTGCTATATTGGAATAAGCCCACTTCAGTGGTCTATGGTGTCACTTTCGTGTTAGACTGGTTTGCTGAAAATAGGGAGATAGGATCCCATTCGGGTCTGAGCTTGGTTTATTCTAAATGTTTTCTCACTCTCCTTCCAGGCAACTACTGGCAGATTACGTCTAAAATGCTTCCTTTCCCATCCCTACCCCATTAGAGTAATTATTATGATATAAGCATGTAACAGGAGCAGGTAGTAAGATGCGGTGATAAAAAAAACCAACAGATTGTGTGTTTTTGATTTGTCGTTTTTATATTTATGAATAAGATAAAGTCTTTATAATTTTTTTTTCAGCTGTTCTGTTTCTTTCTACCCATATTGTTAGTTTTATTTATGAAAGAATAATAAACTATTAAAGAACAAAGAGCAGATGCTCGCCACTCGAGATAAAGACCGGAACTAAAAAAGACAGTTGCGTGAGACGCCCCGGTGACGTCATCACAGAAGTGACGTCACAAATCTTAAAGCGGAACAGTTACCAAACTCGTGTTTGTTATTATAGGCCTAGTTAAGAGAATGTTCATTTATTATACACAACACCCCCTCTCAAACACGTGTTAACTTTATTAATGTCTATCACGCCAAGTCCTTGTATGCACTGATGATGGCTTGGTCCGAACAGTCCTTTCGTGAGCACATCAGCTACCATCTTGTTTGTTGGAATGTATTTCACATTGATTTCGCCTCGTTCAAAAACTTCACGCACATAGTGATGCCGAATGTCAATGTGTTTGGTACGAGAATGGTACACAGGATTATGCATGAGCTTTTCTGCTCCTTGATTGTCACAATAAACAAGAGTTGGTATTGCATTAACACTCAAGAACCCGATTTCTTTTAACAGGTTTCGTAAGTAAACTGTCTCTTTTGCTGCTTCCGTAAGAGCCATGTACTCTGCTTCAGTGCTTGAAAGAGCCACGGTGGATTGTTTTCTCGCCTCCCATGTCACGGCAGAGCCTGCCACTTGAAAGGCGTAGCCTGTGTATGATCTTCTGTCATCAAGGGCTCCTCCCCAATCTGCATCCACGTATCCAATCAGTTCAGCGCCAGATCTCTTGTAGACTAGTCCATGGTTGCTCGTACCTTTCAAGTATCGTAAGACGCGCTTCGCCGCAACCCAGTGTCCTTTTCCGGGGTTTAGGTTGTACTGGCTCAAAGAGCTCACCGCATACGCAATGTCTGGTCGTGTAGATACTGCGAGGTACATCAGAGAACCGATGAGTTGCTGGTACGGAACTTCGCTCATTTCCTCTGCCTCCTCCTCCGTAGATGGCTCCATGGCTTTGGATAATTTGCTGTTTCCATCTAATGGGGTATTTACCGGTTTGCAGTCTTGCATTCCGAACTTTTTGAGAACATCTTCTATGTACGATTTCTGTGACATAGTGACCAACTTTGAATTTTCATCTTGTTTGAATTCAATTCCAAGACAGTAGTGCAGCTTTCCTAAGTCTTTCATTTGGAAGTTTTGAGACAAATCGTCTCTCAATCTTGTGTAGGCTTCTTTACTGTTTGTAGCTATGATCAAATCATCTACATAAACAACCACGATAAGAGTCACACAACCATCATTCATGTGGTACACACACTTGTCACAATCTAATTGTTTGAGTCCAAAAATTTCTAGTCTCTCGTGCAACTTTTTGAACCACTGTCGGCCCGACTGCTTTAGGCCATATATGGACTTTTCGAGTGAACAAACCAGACGCTCCATTCCAGGGGTAATGAAACCGTCCGCCTGTTCCATATAGATCTGTTCGTCAAGATCTCCATTTATGTAGGCCATTACAACATCAAGCTGATACAAAGTAAGGCCTAACTCAGCTGCTAGGGCAGCAACTAGTCTTATTGAGCTAAGTCTCGCAACAGGTGAAAATGTTTCATGGAAATCAATCCCTGGGCGTTGGTTATAGCCCTTCGCTACCAACCGAGCTTTCCGGCGTTCGACATTACCGTCTGGCCCATACTTTGTTCTGAGTACCCACCGACAACCAATGACAGCTTTATCTTTTGGGCGTGGTTTCAATGTCCAGGCCTTGCTGTGTGTCAGAGCGTTGAACTCAGCTTCCATCGATTTCTGCCACTCAGCTGCATAAGGTCCTTCTAAGGCTTCTTGTACAGATGGATTTACTGCCTCTTCATACATCAAGCTCGCACTTTCAGGTTTTGGCGTAACCAGATTAAAATGTTTTGCTGGTCGTCCCGGCTTTCCTGTTTTAATCAATTTAGGTCGACCAGGCCCCCTCTTATTCTCAATCACTGTGCAGTCTTTGCTTAAATTTTCTGATTTGAGGTAATTCTCATTGACTTCAATAGGCCTATCAGGATCAATGGGATCACTTTCTTGAACTATATCTACATGTCCATCAGCATTAGAAATAGGGTCTTTCACACTGTTATCAACATATAAGTAAGAAGGTTCAAAGTTCGCACACTCCTTTTGTTCATCCGAAACTTTGACAGTTTCAAAATTTTCCAAAAATTTTACATCTCGGCTTCTCAATATTTTTTGTTTTTCTGGGTCCCAAATTCGATACGCTTTCGATTCAGTAGAGTAACCCACAAAAATACCTGCCTTGGATCTTGGGTCAAACTTTCCTTTATTTGGGGCCTTATTCAGCATATATGCCTTGCAACCAAACGTCTTGAAATGTCCTATTTTTGGTTTTAGCCCGAACCAAATTTCATAAGGGGTTTGTTCTTCCAGCTGTTTTGATGGACATCTGTTTCTGATGTAAGCAGCTGTGGCAATCGCTTCGGCCCAAAAACTTGTTGGTAAGCCAGACTCCAACAGCATACATCTTGCCATCCCCACCAGCGTGAGATTCATGCGTTCAGCTTTGCCGTTCTGTTCTGGAGTTTCTGCTACGGTATGTTCTCTTCTTATCCCTGCGATGCGCATTTCTTCTGTGAACTCTTTTCCGCAGTACTCCAGGCCATTGTCTGTCCGCAAAGTTTTGATTTTCTTTTCGTGACGGTTTTCCGCTAATGCTTTGAATGTTTCAAAAGCCTTTTTCACGTCACTTTTATGTTTTAGAAAATGAACTTCTACCCAGTTAGATTTATCATCGATAAACGTTGCAAAATAAGAAGCACCACCATGAGATTTCACTCTCATTGGGCCACAAACATCTGAGTGCACTAATTCAAGTAATTTTTCACTCTTCGACTCAGACCTTTTTGGAAAAGGCGTAGCAACTTGCTTTCCTAAGATACAGGTTTCACATGTTGAAAATGTTTCTGATTTATTAAAATCCATACCGCTAACCATGTCTTTCTGAACGAGTTTCTGCAAGTCATACGCATTTAAATGTCCATATCTTCTGTGCCACTTTTCAAGTTCACTAAGATTGCCTGCCTTACTCACATTAGCTACATGTGTCGAACTCTCACTTTGCATGTAAGGTTCGATAAAATACAAATTTCCACGTTTACGAGCAGTTAACAACACTTCACCATTTTCGACAATTTCAGCATCATTTGCATTAAAACACACGCTTCGCCCTTTTTCAACAGTTTTTGAAATTGAAAATAAATTTGTCTTAAGTGTGGGTACAAAAAGAGTGTTTTCTAACCTCACTTTTACAAATTGGCCCTTTTTATTTGAAACATTCATTACTGCAGTTCCAATGCCTTCAATGTCAGTTGTTCTGTCATCCGCTAACCTAACCTTCTGACTTATGGTTGGCGTGAGTTCCAAAAAACTATTCTTGTCGCGGCACATGTGTGTTGTTGCTCCACTGTCAACACACCACACGTCATCTCTTCTCGTTAACTTCGCACAGAGAGTGCTCACTGAAGATGATGTCAATGTCACGATCTCTTCTGCTGCTGCATGGGTTTGCTCTGATGCCATCGAAACTTGCTTTTCATTCGCCATTTTTGTCCAGCAATCGGCTGCCTTGTGTCCCGATTTTTTACAATAGTTACACTTATATAACCGTTTTGATGCTTTAAAATTCCTATTTTGATTTTGCACACCACTTTGACCTTGGATCTGAAAAACTTTATTATTTTGATTTGTAGGTAGGCCTACACAGTTTTTATCCGGAGGTCTGTTTTTATTTAGACTTCGCCCTATGGGAGATTTTACATAGAAAGCACCCGCACCATTTAAGTCTGCTTTCTTGTCCTGTCTTGCACTGAATTCTTCTAGAAGTTTTACTTTCAAAGACTCTGTGTCCGGTAGTTCATCTCTAGCTTCGATTGCACAACGAAAATTATCGTAGCTATCTGGCACACTGTATAATAACACGATGGTTAATAATTCTTCAGAAATGCGAATATCCATTTCATTGAGTTTGTCAACTGTGTTGAGAAAATTCGTGAGATGATCCGCCATGTTTTCTCCTTCTTGCATTTTTGTGAACAAGAGTTTTTTCAAAAGTGTAGCTTTTCTTGCAGGCCCTCTAGACTGGTAAACTAGTTCTAGTTTTTGCCAAACGTCTTGCGATGTTTCACAATGTCTTATGTGACAAAGTTCTGTAGGACTCACAGCTAAAATAATATCAGCTTTAGCTTTACGGTCAGCTTTGTCCCACGTGGCCGCGTGTCTAGCGGTATCAGCAATTGCTTCCACGTCAGCACCTACAGCCGCTTTAGGCCTAGGATTGGTTCCATCAATGTATTCCCAGTGGTCGTTCTTAATTAAAATTGCTTCCATTTGTTGTCTCCATGTATCATAGTTTTCCTTTCCCAGCTTTTCTATATGTGTCAAGAAGCCGGCCATCTTGAATTAATGGATGTGATTTCAGGCGGCACTAACGATATTTATATTACCGCATTTACACTGCCCTATCACGTTAATAAAACAAATAGTCAATGTTTATCTTCTTCCAAACCGTTAATACAGCGTCCTGAACCCATAACCTGTTAGTTTTATTTATGAAAGAATAATAAACTATTAAAGAACAAAGAGCAGATGCTCGCCACTCGGAGATAAAGACCGGAACTAAAAAAGACGGTTGCGTGAGACGCCCCGGTGACGTCATCACAGAAGTGACGTCACAAATCTTAAAGCGGAACAGTTACCAAACTCGTGTTTGTTATTATAGGCCTAGTTAAGAGAATGTTTATTTATTATACACAACACATATATTAAGGTATCAACATATTTTAAGGTCATATAAGTGGTGGTGGTGGTGATGATTTTGACTCCATGTTAAAAATAGTCAAATATATTCTTCGGCAAGCCTAAATGGTTGACCCTGACCTGGCTCAGTCGAATAGAAGTGAGGAGGAAAGATTGTGAACGCTATGAAATAGATCTTCACTCTAAAACAATCCAAACAAAAAAAAAATCAAATTATTATTATTATTATGATTATTATATATTTTTTTAGTATCACATCTTACTACCCTACTCTCACATATGTACTAATTACGCTAATGTGTTAGGGATGAGGAAGGTTGAATTTAGAGGAGGTTTACTTGCTTTTGCGTGGAGGAAGAATGTAAAACCACCCTCAATACATATAACCAGGATTTGAACCCCAATCTCTCTGTTATCGGCAGTCCAGTCTATATGTGAGAGTAGTGCGTTAGGCCATCCAACTAACAAGTGGGTTATTTCAATCTTATTTTAATATACTAGCTACATAAGTTATTTTTATTATTTCATTGGGTTTTAGTATATATTTTTTTATTAGTTTTAAATAAAAATTCAGATTTGACTACCAAAACATTTAAATATATTTAACAAAATATTATATAGTGTGCTTTAAATGTAAGGATATAAAAAATAAGCCTATTTTACATATAGCATGAATTGACATATTAATTAGGTTAATGAGATAAATTGTACTATATTCTAATGTGTTTTAATTACAATTGGAAGTAGCACTTACTAAGCTCATAATTTTTTCTTTGACATTACTCATAAATATCAGAAAGTATCTGACAAGATATTTTGGAAACAAAAATATATATTTTTAGCTTTGTATAGTAAATTATACATCACTTTTGAATATTGATAATTTGTATTAAAAATTCTTAGCTTTTAATTATATTTTTTCATTGCATTTTAATCTTTCGTATGAAATAATAATAGCATACAAAAGGCATGGCTTAGCTCTGTGATGGTTACCTTTAAGGTATTTTGTGTTTAGCTAGTCTTTATCTAGACCTGGATGTCACTCATTTTGCCTATACTTTGTATGTTATTTATTGTAAGTACATTTTCCCAGAAACTGTACAACGTATCAGGCCAAAATAACTACCACTTCTCAAGTGAACTATTATTGTAAAAGTGTAATAGAATTATATATATATATATCAAAATAAATATATATATATATATATAATGGTTTTTCTATAAAAAAAATTAGCTAAATTCAATTAAATGGTTTGCCCATTAACAACTTTTTAATTCTTTTGAATTGAATTTAAAATATGTTTTTATAGACAAACCATTAGATATAGTTGGATAGTAATAGAACACTTTAACAATTTTTAAGAACTTATGACCCACTTCGAGGGCCGCATGGCCTAAGGTGTCACTCTCACAAAATACTTGACTGCTGGTGACCGGGAGATTTTGGTTCGATCCTGGTCGGGTGTACTGAGGGTGTTTTTTCCTAAATGGTTTCCCACGTTCTCTTTCTATCACCAAGAATGCAGTCATACTTTCTCTAAACTCAACCTTCGTCAACCCTAATCCTTTAGTATAATTAATACGTAACCGTATAATCTGAATGAGTTGTAAGATGCGGTACTTAAAAAAAAAGCTTATGAAGGGATTTTTTTTGGTACAATATGTTGTATAGTTTCTGAAAAATGTTTACCCATAATCACATTTAGAGTGTAGGAAAATTATACACGTCCAGATACCCTTAAGATACTTTGTGTTACGCTAGTTTCTATCTGTTCTTTAAGGTGGAATGTTGGTGTTTTTGCAGGATTTTTTTAGCAACACTTTTTTTTCGGAAATAAATAAAATATTTCCCCATTAGAAACATAGAATTTAATTTCCTCACATGTTCACATGTTGACCTAAGGTTGTCCTGAAATTTTATGACAACATTTATCTTCATTTAAAAAGTTTCTCATCGAATGCTATGCTCGTGATAATTATTCAACAACTGTTGATATCACCATGGGAAGAAAATAAAACTATGTTTTTCTACTGGAGAAATACTGGTCTTTTCTAGCATTCCCCATATTCGCACATTAAAGCTACAACATTATTTCAAATTTTGTTGTAACAGTTTTCTAACTTTAAATCTTTGTCGCAGCCGGCACGCCAGCGTCTCTGTCTTGCGGCTCAATGAACCTGAGCTCCTTGAGCCGAGATCACCGTCGCCACCACCACCAGCCTCATCCACAGAGCCCGAGTATGACAGCGACTTCATCCCCGACACACACAGCAGACATCCACGACTTCGACACCAGGGACTTTGTGGTTGCACCCACCCTGACTCCTTCGCCCCCGCTTACAACGTCCCTCTCGCCAGGGACGTCCGTCACTTCCAGCCCCCAACATTTCTACCCCCGGAGTACCAACACAGGTTCCGGACATCCGAACACAGACGACGAAGAACAAGAATACAGCACCAGCAACAATCTACAGAGCCCCTATCATCACCGGAGCACAGGTCAGCAAACTTGCACTCATCGCATTACTACTTCACCAATCCAAACTATTGTTACTATTCCACCTGTAACTACAACCCCTCCTCCCTCTGAGACTAACATTTTGACTAATTCTAACACTAGCAACGCTTTCAAAACTAATTTCAACAGCAGGTATGACTGGCAGAGAAGCGCCAGCTGCAAAAATCTACGCACCGAAAATAAGTTATATTACGGTAGTGAAAAGAATGTTGATACTCCTAGTCCTTACAATGATTCGACGAGGGGCTATTATGACAGTATTTATAGACAGGAGCGGTTACTTGATGCTCCTGTAACCCGTTACGACGACAGCCGGAGGGTGTGCTACAGTGCTGCGGGTAGTAAGACTAACTCTGTGGACAGGGGTTCAGATGCAGTGCCTGATACCAAGATATACTCTAGTAGCTATCCCGGGACCACCTCTAGCCTCTCAACGGAGAGCGGTGGGGCGGACGAACCAGGCATGATGGAGGGGGGCAGTGATTGTATTCTGATAGGAGCAGGGGACACGGGGTCACAGGAGGACATTCTTTTCTCTAACGATGACCTCTCTCATGACTCTTACGAGCTCTTGGAGCGGGAGCAAGATGAAGATGCAGATGGTGATGATGAGAGGGAAATGGAAGGTGAACTTAATAGAAGGGTGAAAATTTACTCTGCCACAAGAACCTGTAGTATTGATTCTAGTGGTGACAACTTACCTTTAGATGATATAATTGAGGAATCCAGAAAACGCATCGGGCGTAGTCCAGAAACAGAAGGAGTATTTTTTATGGATTCGGATGAAGTGGAATTAACAGGGTCATCACATAGTTATATTAAAGCCGTGGACAGTAGGAGGCATCTAAATATTGAGGTGGCTGATAAAGGTATAGGGAGTATTGACTACAGGGATGTCGTAGATTCTAGGAGACAAGTAAATACGGCGGATAAGGGTATCGGTAGCATAGATTACAGGGAAGATTATATGATTAGGGATGAAAGTTCATATGTTCAAGTTCCGTTGGTTACAGAGGTAAAAAGAGATGTAACAAAGAGTGGCACTCTTCATGTTTATCAAAGCGAAGAACAATTTGTTATCACAAATATGCAATCTCCTGTAAATGTAGAAATCAATAAATTTGGTTTTGACAAAATACAAGACATAAAACCCCAACTCAAAAGTCAGGATTTTCAAACATCTCTTGAAGATAGTAAAGAAATTTCAGAAAATAATGCACAAACACACTTTTCAGAGTACAATGTCAAATGCGAGCCAGGTTTGGTTATTGGTTTCCATGATAAGGATGACATTAGCAGGTCAAATACTAGTCTGCATGCGCATGCTTTGGGGGAGAGAGCGCACAGTGATTCCCACTCCTGTGTTAGGCAGGGTCCAGGTCTGAGCAAACGCCGAACTCTCACTCACCAGAAGTCTATTGACCTCACTCCGGCCGAGAGTGGAGAGATAGGGGGTGTAGGGGAGGTATCGGAGAGTGTTCTCGATCTGACCACTGTAGGTATGACCTGTACTAGCGAGCTTAACATACCTTACACCTTACACAAGCGACACGCGATGAACGGCACTGTGCCGAGTGTGGGAGCTAGTCAAAGCTGTAAAGATCTGGGAGCGTTGGCATCGTCGGAACAGTCGGCTGAGTCGTTAGAGCAGCAAAAAGTAATGTTGAGTGATTTGCATAAAATTAAGGATTTAAATCTTAGAAAACCCATATCTGTAGAAATAAAATCACAGGAAATATTAGTAAATAAGGTTTGTTCTGAAAGTTCAACTAAAGAAGGTAAGTACAGTAAGGATTTAAAATCTAGCTGGGAGGACATTAGTTCAGATTATGTTGCAAATGTATTTGATAAGGGTGCATTAGACAATGTTAGAGCATTTGGTTTTGAAGAATTTTCACTAAAAGGCTTCTCTGGCTTCGAACAAGTTTCTGAACAAGCACATAAAGCGAAGGATTTTGATTGCGATAAAGAAAATAAATTAATGATGGGAGTAAGTAGAGAAATCAAACCTTTTGAGGAAATGGTAGGACGTAATAATGTGAAGACAAGAGAAATATACAGCTCTGAAGTTGACGTTAGGAATGTTTCATACCAAGAAGAAAATAAGAGTTGTACCAACAGTCTCAAAGATGGCAGTATGTTAAATGATAGAAATAAAATAAAATCACCAGTTGGCAGTGTTGACAAAGAAAAGGAAATTAATAGAATTAGTGGAAAGAATGAAATAAAAACTCCAACTAGTAGTCTTGATAAAGAAAAGGAAATATTAGTTTCAGGTGACAGAATTAGAATAAAAACTCCTGTAACTAGCATTGAAAGAGAGAAAGAAATAGTTGGTAACAAGCATATAACACCAGTAAGTAGTATTGATAAAGATAATGAAATCAAAGGGGACAAGAAAAAAATGAAATCTCCAATAAGTAATTCTGAAAGAAATAAAGAAATTATAGGTGACAAAAAAAAGTTAAAAACTCCAATAAGTAGTTTTGATAGAGAAAAAGAAACCATAACTGACAAGAAAAAGTTAAAAACTCCCATAAGTAGCTTTGACAAAGAAAAAGAAATCAAGGGCGACAAGAAAAAACTAAAAACTCCAATAAGTAGTTTTGATAAAGAGAAAGAAATTGTAGCTGACAAGAAAAAGTTAAAAACTCCAATAAATAGTTTTGATAGAGAGAAAGAAATTGCAGGTGAAAGGAGAAAGATTAAAACACCACTAAGTAGTTTTGATAGAGAGAAAGAAATTGTAGGTGACAAGAAGAAAATAAAAACACCGGTAAGTAGCTTTGATAGAGAGAAAGAAATCATAGGTGAAAAGAAGAAAATAAGAACCCCGGTAAGTAGTTTTGATAAGGAAAAAGGAATCATTGTGATTGGTGAGAAAAAGAGGGTTAAAACTCCTGTTAGTAGTTTTGATAAAGATAAAGAATTTATTGTGATAGATGGTAAGAAAAGTTGGAGAACACCGGTTAGTAGCTTTGATAAGGAAAAAGAAATGGGGATAGGTGAAAAGAAGAGAATTAGAACGCCTGTCAGTAGTATTGATAAAGAAACAGAAATTATTGTTATTGACAGTGAGGAAGAAATGAATAACATTGTTAGTAGTTTTGATGAAGAAAGAGGAATAATTGTGATCAGCGAAGAAAAAACAAAACCCACTGCAAACAGAGACGTTATTTCAAATAATGATCAGTATTTTTTAAGAAGAATATCAGCAATGACCAGCAGTGATGATGAACTAAATAAAATAGCTATCACTAGCAGTGATGAGGAAATGAAGAGAGTAATCACTAGCAGTGATGAGGAAATGAAGAGAGTAATCACTAGCAGTGATGAGGAAATGAAGAGAGTCATCACTAGTAGTGATGAGGAAATGAAGAGAGTCATCACTAGCAGTGATGAGGAAATGAAGAGAGTCATCACTAGCAGTGATGAGGAAATTAAAAGAGTTATCACTAGCAGTGATGAGGAAATAAAGAGAGTCATCACTAGCAGTGATGATGAGAAGGTTATGTCTTTTGATCCTCACACTGAAAGTAAAAAAGAAACAGTTATCAATAGTGACGAAGAAAGAAAACAAACCGTGTTTAGCAGCAGTGATGATGAAAAGAAAAAGCCTGATACCACAAAGATAAGTTCTTGGGAACAGGAATTCCCAACAGCTCCATTAATACCTCGTAAACGAGACAGATCACCCATCTTATTTGCAAGACTTGGACTTTCCGAAGGCTCTGCTTTCTCCCCTGTCCATTCTTCTCCGACATCATCTAAAAGAGCCAAATCCTTGGATGCCCCTGTGGTTTCAGTACATCATTTACCTCCAGCTTATGCCTTTTCTAGCAAGGATGACACTTTAGACAACAGTGATGATTCTTGCGGGAAAGGGGCAAAACATATATCGTCATCTAAACAGCCAGGTGGCAATGGGGCCGTGACAAAGACTGCAACTCCTAAGCTTGGAGATAAAGCATTATTGAGAAAAATACCATCGACTATTGTGGACGAAGATTTTATAGAAGACTGTACTTTGAAAGTTGATGAACAACCAATTTTATATAAAAGTGTTTCGAGTGAAAGGTTTATCGAAGTGACAGCTGCTGGGAAGAGGTCTCCAGAAATTACCGGTTCTAAAGTTATAACACTTAACAAAGATGACGGGGCTGTCTCACCGAGCACGGATGTTTCGACTGACACGGATATGCAGCCGCAGAGTGAAACAGCCAAACAAGCTTTGAACATTAAATCTTTAGTAAAAGAAAGCCCCAGACTCTTATCGCCTAGGCTAGAAACTCAAATCAGCCGCGCTTCTTCAAGTCCAGTTAGCCCTTCAAGGTCTCCTCTACATGGACTTGAGGAGAAAGTAAGCACTTTGCATCATTTCTTTGGAAATAAAGTTAAAAAGTTTATCGAAGAGGCAAGCTCCACAGAATCTTCTATAAACATTGATGATGGGCAAGAACCACAACTTAACCTTGAGAATATAGTCAAAAAGGATCTTTTACCAAATGATAGCTTTGAGTACACAACTGAAAGAAGTGCTTTTTTGCTGAGGGATACTGGCAGCTCTGGGGACTATCAAACATTTGATGAAATAGATCTACCGATAGAGTTTAAGGACGAGCCACAAAGAAGCATAGAGTTAATGGCAAAATTAGAAGTCCCTGAAGATTTGTCGGGAAATGAATCGGCCAGCAACAAGTCCATGCAGGAAGAAATTGAAGATTCTGATATATTAAGTGTTGAAAAGAAAGAGACTGATACTTTAACACCCCAAGATGAAGTTGGTAGTCCAGAACAATGGGCATCAGCAGAAGACATGCGTGAAAAATTGCCTCCAGGGGAGTTTGAAACTAATACTAGAGATGCGGTGAGGAAAATCCCTGAAGTATTGAGTGATTATGATAACCTAAGTCCACCACCAACATTCCAAGAAGAAGACTTTGAGACACCTGTGGTACCTGAAAGAGAGTTTGTAGAGATTCAACTTGTGGAGGAAGATTTTGATAAAATAACTAGTCGTATCAAGGAAGATATTCTTGAAGAAGTCAAAGAAGATGAATTTGATATAGAGTTCCCTAGAAGTCGCAAAGAAGTGCCTGTCTTGACACAAGATAGTGACGGGAATTGGATAATACAGGAATGCACACAGCCTCAAGAGAATGTTAAACTAGAACAAGACTTGGATAAGAAAGGTGAAAGCTCTCCAGAAACTCCAAAAGATGATAAAAGCTCAGTGGAGAGAACAAAGTCTGAAGAAGAGGCTTCATCTTCTTCATCATTAAATTTACCAGCTAAAAAAGAGCTCTCGTCTACTTGGCGACCATTTCTTCTAGAAAGTAGCGGTAGTTCAAGCTTGGAAGAAGGTTTTTTCCCTCCAGACGACAGCGCACATTTGGCAGATGAAGAGGAGATTTCAAGCAACTCCAATAATCGGGATGACACATTCCATGATGATGTGATAGATTTTCCAACTGGTTTCGGCTATCCCTGTATAGGCAGTAGTATAGGCATGTCAGGGGCAGACATGATCATAGGGGGCTATGGAGGTACATTTGCTCTATCAAGAACATTATCTAGAATCAGTGAACGCAGTACGACATCTGAACAGGAAAGATCTGACCTTGATGATGACTCTACTAAACCGTCTTCGCAATCTCCTTCTGTTGATGATGAAAGTCTACTCTCAAGCGATCACCAGCCCAGTCTTTCTTCTGATCCTCCATCGGGATCAGCACAGCAGCCTGAGGCTAAGGGGGAAGAAAGCCCTCGCGTTGTACCCATGGAACTGCCAGTGGGAACTTCCGCTACAGCTCCTGGATCCTTGATCCCACCACCGGTACCATTATTGTCAGATGATGACTGGCCATCGCCTCCAACTTCATCCTCCATGTTTGAAACTCCTGTGGTAAGTCACGTGGAAACCTTTTACATGGAGATCCATCCTGAAGAAGCCTGCAAAGTTATGGTATTAGATTCAACCGATCCGACCGGTGAAGATGGCAGCTCAACAGATGAGAATCACACTCTTCATGATGAAGATGATGATTTTATGTCTGGTTTTGGTGATGACTGTCTGTCATCATCAGCTGCTACTCTGGATGGCACTGTGAAGATGGTTGTGCGGCCAAAGTGCCCTTCACATTACTGTACAGGTAGCTCTTTGAGTGAAGACACATCAATGGGGCTCTCGCTCTCCGAATGGTCGAGTAGCACTGGAACTGTTAGACAGCAGTGTCGTTTGCACTACTCCAGCACAAAAAGTGATGACACTTCATTGGATGAGTTGGGCCCTTCACTCTCTGATATGGGTACATGTGTAAAATCGAGCATCAGGTCAAAAAGTCCTTCTTACTACTCTGGTGCTAAAAGTGATACTTGTCTTGATGAAACTAGTCCCACCCGTTTGGGAAAACCTTCTAATCCAAAGAACCATTCATATTACACTGCTTCTAAAAGTCTAACAAACGTAGGGACTTCATTAGATGACGGCCCTGCCCCCATTATGTCTTCAGAGAGACCTGTGAAAGTTACAAGACCCAAAGTGACCCCATACTATTCAAGTTCAAGTAGTTTGAGAGAAACAAGGTCACTCTCAGAAACGAGAAGATGTAGAAGTCACCTCTCTGACCAGAAACTCAGTCAAGATGGCCGAATCGAGTCGAGCCCTACATCACAGGTGTATGCGGAAGAGCTGGGCTATCCATCCCAGCCTCAAGGGACAGAGAGAAGTGTCAAGATGCCGGTCAAAACAAAAGGCTATTCATACTACTCTGTGGCGAAAAGTCCACCGAGCGACGGCGGCTCATCGTCATCGTTGGACGGTTCTAACACTGTGGAGAGAGCGCCGAGAGTTCCTAAAAGAAAGAAGTCTCAACCAAAACGACGACACAGGGTCACAGTCGAGATGGAGGTGAGAGACGGCCACATCGTTGAAGTTCCTACTGCTCCGACACAATCTGTTACAGTAGACACGCATTCTTTATCATCAGATTTCAGTGAACATTCGCCTTCTACTCACAGCTCTGAAAGTAATATATTTGTTCCGAAACAATCGTCGGTTTGATTGTGGGGCGAAAAATCTGAGGAATGTGCCTAGTAAATCTGTTTCATAAGTTGTTATACATTTATAATGTTAAAAAATGTGAATTGTCTTAAGGCATTCAATTTCATATATAAATGTATTAAGTATTAAGATTAAACTATCGAAAATATAAATATTAAAACTTAAAATTGGGATAACTTTTCATTAGATTCTAAAAGTGCATACCTATATCTGTTTTGTGTGTTCCCTCTTTGCAATATGAACCTGGTTCTTAGCAATGTATCTTGAAACAAATATCTTGTCGCTGAAAAACTTTTCATAAGGAAAACAAATGTGTTATACAGGTTTTTTTTTAGAAAATTTCTCACAATACAAAATTAGTGTTGAGGACAGACAGTCGATCATAGGAAGATCTTATTGAGCATATATACTTTTTTTTTAAATATACCCAACATTGTCAAAATATCCAAACGAATCTTCCAGCTGTCAAAATTGACACCATCGTTCGAAACCAATGTCTGGGTAACACATGGCATGTGAATACATAAAAGTAGATCTATATATTATATAAAAATATATTTTGTAGTGGTTTCTAAAATAATTTTGAACACATTTTAAACATTTCTGCTTATTCAATAAAGTATATTAACATTTAAAATGGCCCCCACATTTTTTATGGTGATCATTAGGGTGTGTGACAGAGCTTCAAAGACTTTGAATTTGCTAAATGAATATTTGTTTGCTTCGAGATCGATTCAAGAGTAAAATTCCCGCTTCATCAATTATGAAGCTTTGCAAAAAAACACATTAAAATTCACATTACTGGTTTTTTCTTGCTGTTATTTTCTTAACAAATTACTGATACAGTAGAGCGTCAGAAATCCGGACGTCAAAAATCAGGAGCGTTGCAAATCCAGATCGGTGGTGAGAGCAGGTAGGGGAGGTAGTGGAAGGTGCCCTTGAGAGTTCAATGACTTAAGCCAGTCACCTCTTCCTTGGTCACGTGCTCGGCTCAGTTCTGTGCTATCATTTACAAACTTTACAGCAGTGGTATAGTTGCCTTGTGACGTTTTAGTGTGTTAGTTAAAACGGAACATATTTTTACTTTGTTAATCATGTCATCATTATCAAATAAAAGGAAACATCCATTTTTATCTATAGAGGATAAGTTAGAAATTCTACGAAGACTGTCTAAAGAGGAAAGTGGTGCATCTCTCGCTAAAATATATGGTGTGGGAACTTAAACCATTAGTGACATTAAAGCAAAGCAAAGCAAGACAGTGTGCAACGTTTTGCTTCGAAACTAGATTCTGAAGAAGGTTCACAGAAAAGAAAAACCACACATATACGTATGTATACAGTTATTGAAAGCACATTTGAAAATCCGGACAATTCAGTAATCCGGATGGGTCCCGGTCTTGATCGATCCGGATTAACGACACTCCACTGTAATGTAAAAAAAAAAATCTGAAATAATTATAGTACATTTTGTGATAATAGATTAAGTTATTGTTTTAAGACAAAATATATTAATTATCAATAGCATTTTGTAAATTATATTTGTTTCCTAAATCTACATAGTTATGCAAAGTATAATATTTTCATCCAATATTACATAAAAAAAATTTAACATTCAAATTCGATTAGGCTTCGAGAATATCTCATATTATTTGATTTGACTTCTCTTTGAATTGAAAAAGTGTACTTCACACACATCAAGTTATCATACTTTGTCAATATGTTTTGTTTGTTTAAATATTGCTATTAAATAGATTAGAAAATGGTTGGTAACATTTTTTTTAATAGTGAAACTAGTGCTGATATAACTAAGTTAGTTTCCTTGTTTTCATAACATATGTTTTCCTTATTCAATTCGCTAACAACAGTTCCATTGCTAAGAGACGATAATTAATATCTGCAAAGGAAAGGAATAGCATAATGAGGTCACATTTTTTGTGTCTATTAAAATGAAGCATATGTGATTGGTGGCTTTCTCTTTTGATTAATATATAAACACTGTGTTTTTTTAAACTAAAAGTGTAGCCATAAAAGGCAATATCGGATGTTGTAAATTCGTTTTTTTATTATTATTTCTATAACAGCGTAGTTGGTAAATTAACCTTAAACCAAGTAATTTGACCAGAACGAAATCTGCGAATGATCACTCAAAACCCCTTGCGGTGTCAATCTAGTCTTTTTGTTCACATTTGCATAGTTAATCCTTAGTTCCAGTGGATTGTAATTAATCATTTAATGTATAATTCGTCAGTAGAATAATTTCCTCATATTTTAAAAACTTTTCATCTTTATTAGTAAATGCAAAAATTACATCATTTAAAAACTATCCAACAAAATTTGTTGAATAACTTTTAGATACCGTGATTTTATATTACTTCAACTTAAAACGCTGTTTATAATATAGGGGAGAGGGAGGGGGGTCAATTAAAGTGTTTTTGGTGAATGTTACTAGAGAAATATTGAGAAAATAACTTGATAAAATATAATGTTATCAATTATGCTGAACATATATGTTACTTATTACTGCTGCCTCTAGTTTGTGAATATTAGAAATGTGATAAATTTAGTCTAGTCATGTTTCATATTTGATTCAGTAATAAATGCTAAAAGAAAGTTAATTCAAACTTTCCTAATTTTAGGGAACATTTAATAATTTGTTAGAACTCACATGAGCATATATCATGGTTAAGACTGAAAAATGGGTGTAGTACGCATGTTTTATTATAGCAGTAACATTTTTGCCTTATAATAAAAGTTATTGTAGATACTTGTAGAGATTATTATAGATTTATTTCCTTATTTTGATGAGCACTAATAACTGTTAATACCAACAGGAACATGCTGTTAAGCAGATCAGTTGTATATCTAAAAAAAAATCTTACCAATAATTATGTTGATAGCATATCTTTAAAATAACTTGTATTTGGTACTATGAATTACAAAGTAGAAGCCTGCACATAATATCCATTCGCCGTAGGAATTGACTTCTGAAAGGCCTTTTTCCCTACCATAAATCTACTATATAGTAGGATATTGGTAGGAAAAAAGACCTTTCAAAGAGTAATTCCTACCGTGAATGGAATATATCTGAACTTTCCCATTTGTTGTATGTAACACCAACTCTGAACTAATTGGTGCCTATATACAAGGCGTTGGTTTAGCATCACATTTGTTTGCCATTGATGAAGTCAAGGTGAATCACCATCAGATTCAATTAAGGTTGATTTTACCAACAACAAAAAATCCTATTCTTTCACCCTGTTATTGAAAAGATACATCTTCCCGGTTGAATATCTAATAGATAACACAATTAAAAATTCTGTATTATATATACTAATGATAAACAAACTCTGAAGCAACTTGGATAATCCTCTGGCCCAGTTAAGTGTTGTATAGTTAGTTGTAACAAAAATATATATCACAATAAAAAAACATGTTTGCTTATAATTTAAATTATTATTTCCTGATTTTAATGATTTTTTTTCACACAATTTCTTCAGCTATGAGCATTTTACCAAAGCCTACAGCAGTAATTTTTCGGTTACTCCCATGAAATTAAGAAAAAGTGCATTTTATTCATTGAGACTTTATAAAATAGATGGAATATTATATAAAAATAAAAATGCTTTTTATTGAAGAAGCTACAAGAAACAATTTATTGGAGGGAAATGATCCGTAGAATGTCCGAGATTCATACTCGACTGAACTGTTTAAGAAAGAGCAGTTTATTAAAAGAATTAATGAAAAACACACACAGACACATAATATATAGAAATAACTCTAATCGTGATTTTTTTTTACGGATAAGATTGGAGTTATAGGTAATAAGATGTATTTTATAGAGAAGAGTTTAGATATTTTGAGAGCAATATTACTAACAGATATAAAAACTATATATTTGCAGTTGTTAGAAATATGTAATGAAACCAAAACAAATACCAAGAAGGTTTTAAAAACCCAAATAAAGATGATTTGCACTATTATAATAGCAAAATGATCTTTGATTCTAATTCATTAGATAATTTCTTACTACCGAAGAAAATATTTTCAAAATTCGAACAAATTGTTCTTTGAATAGTAAAAATCAAATTTTCTATGATTAATACACGAACGAGGAATTATTTACGATTAAAAAATTATTTATTTGTAGTGAGACTTTCATTAGAATTAGAAGTACGGTATCAAATCTGTCAAATGATATAAATAATAAACATAATTTGAAATATATATATATATATATTTTAGGTCAGATTTTTGTTTTGTGTGAATTTTATTTTTATTAATTTCTCAAATTATTTCCATAGCTATAAAATGTGGAATAATTTTTCAAAAGTTTGTCTCTTTGTCAATGTTACTTAGACTGAGTGTAGTATTAGACATTTTTGGTGCAAGTGTACAAACTCTACCAAGAGGAGACAGGTGATGTTTTGGGATACGAAAGTGTGTATTTTAAAAGACTAGTCTAAGTCCTTGCATTGTACCACAGTAGACCCGTGGCTTCTTTGGTGCTGACTGACAGCTCACAGCTGACTTCTGGCAGTCAACATATATGCATAATACCTAAATGTTGACCGTCAGAAGTGACAGCTGCTAAACACATGTTTTTGCAGATCATATGGTTTGGTGTAGGGATACATAATTTGGTCTGGTAACTTTTCAAAGCTTTTGGCTGTCAGCTGTGAGCTGTCAGTCAGCACCAAAGAAGTCATAGGGCTACTGTACCTTCTTAACAGCACTTTCACTTCTACTTTCTAATTTGTAGTACCATGACATACATTATATCATATTATGTTTCAAACTACTTCTATGAATCCTAGATGTATACAAACTCATAAATGTGAGATGTACCAGAAACATTATTCAAATTATAAATATAGAAACAATCAATGGTATTCTAGTTGTCGATAAAAAATCTTTTCATTCCTTTAGATCAAAAAATTTAATATGTGTTTTATGATTTTTCACTATATTGTAATTAGATTAACAGTAAATACCAATAGCTTATGGCAATATTATCTAAATATTTAGTAGGTACTTAAAAAAAACTGGCGTATTGTATTATAAGATTATTTAATTTGTGTATTTAATAATATACTATTATTCAACTATACCCGTGGCAGCTACTCACATATTCTTGTGAATATTTTGAATTTTGATGGGCCTAATTGATGCATCGAAACAAAATTATCCATAGTGAATAATATTTAAAAATGCCACTCTTAGTTAATAAATATTCTAATTGCCTTCCACTGATACAATTAACACCGAAATAATTTTGAAAATTTCATATGAAAGATAATTTAATGATTTATTTATATATTCTTAACTTTCCCCTAATTTATGAAACCAGAATATATATTTGTGTTAGCCGTTTATAATATATATATATATATATATATATTGGTGGCAGATTTAGTGGAGTGATCAATGGTGAATCCACATGTTATCAATAACGTTGATGTGTAGGCCTATTTTAAAGAAAGATACAGGAAAAGTGGCAACAACTTCGAATGCGGTTTACGACGCTTATTTCACTTTTAATTATCAAGTTATGTAAAATACATTTTTCTTATTTCCTTTCTGTTATGGGTTTAAACCCCTCGGGTTATTAATATTACCATAAATTTATGGTGTAGCGACACCTAACCCTGGTCTTAAATTAAGTCTGTCACTATTATCAAGTTTTATTATGGATACAATATAACATATTTTATTAGACTATATGTATCTGTACTTAACTTTTACTTAGTCTTTAACTTGTACATGTTAAAATCACAGATCTCGTATGCTGTTTTTCATAAATCTTATGAAGCGTGCAGACATCATTTTTATTTCACATTGATAAGTCCTTGTTAGGAAATTATATCACCTTTTATACATTTCAAGCATATATTTACACCACTCGTCATATATTCTAGAGTTCAGAAATATTTTTTCAACACATTTTTATTTGTGTGTTTAAATATATATCTTTTTGGTCAGCTTGTATAGTTTTATACTTTTAAAATCTTGCAGTAATGTTTGTACCTCGATATGTTTGTGTCGGATGTAATTTATTCATTAATCTAATAATTTTGCTCAATACTTTTAATAAATTCCGTGTTGTTATATGGACATACTTGGGAGAAAAATCAGGGGGGGTTTTACTATCGAAGGGAATACATTGCAATAACGTTGTGATTTTTACTGTCGGTAACTAACTAAATGGGGGCTTAACTTTGTATTTTTTATTGTCGATGACATTCTATAGATTCAAGGACCGAGTATGACAAGGGATTTATAAATACTGTAATATTTAATACACATCAATGCTCTACACACACAAACCCAAATATCAATATTAAGTTTTTTAATATTGTATGTATGTTGTTGAAGTTAATTAGGCTCAATCAGTAACTCAATTTGTACATCAAATCATCATCAACTTTTTCCAGCCTGTGACAAGGTCAGTTTAGTAAAATGCCTTTATCTTCCTTTTTCATTCAACCATTCTTCCTCCTTTAATTACTTCCATTCTTCTCCTCTCACTTGCACGCTTTCTGTTATCTGCTCCTCCCATCTCTTTCTTAGCCTCTTTTGTGGTATTTTCCCTAAATGTTTAATTTCCATTATTTTCTTTGGCATCCCCTCCTTCTCCATCCTCATTCTCATTAGATGCCTCTACCATCACAGTAGTACTTCCTCCACTAATTTACATACTCCCTGTACCCACACTCTTTCCCAGATAACTTCACTCCTAATCCTGTTCCTCCCATTGAGAGCTAATGTTCTCCTCATCATACTTTATTCCCATGGCCCTCCACTGTCTTGGTCCCTCTTACATTCATGCCTGGATTACGATCAACTTAACGTAAAGGACCTCCTCGTGTGTTTAAATGGAAGCGGTCACGATGCACTTAACTTAACGTTGAATGCAGTTAACTTAACGTAAGAGATGTCTTGGGAGGTCTTTTACTTTACTTTACGTTACTTTAAGGGTAACACGTGATCTAGCCAGCCAATCATTATGCAAGTGACATCAACAGGGCTATTTAGTAATTCATTTGTTGGTATTATGACCATTGTTTACTCTTTAGCGTAAGTTCTAGTGATCAGACATTGAAACAAAATAATTAAACTAAAATAGGGAACTAAATTTATCAAAAAAGTTTAATAATAGATATTTATTATATTGATTGAAAACTGTAAACATTCACAGATCATCACTTTACAAATAGTACAAAACCACAGATCATACTCGAGAATGCATATGTTTGGCTCGAGTTGTTACGTTAAGTTAAGTGAATCGTGATCACACATAAGTTAAGTTAACGTTAAGTTGATCGTGATCCCGGCATCATTGTGCATGTGTGACAATGGGCACAAAGTATGCCTTTACAACACTTCAAGGGCACTTCTCTTCTCCATAGCAGGTCTCTCACACACCTATACAACAACTCTCCTTGCTGTCCTCTTCTAATTAGCTGCATATATATATATATATTCTTAACTAGTCTTATAGTTTTTATAATAGATTAACACTATCAACAAATTAACAAATTGTAATGTAATTCATTACAATTCATTTACTTTTAAATATTTCTTCTTTCCAGTACAGGCATACCTCTTTCTTATGAAATTCTAGGTTCCAGATCATTGCTGTAAAGTGAATAATTTCCTCTTTTTCGTTTATCGATGGATATACAATACTGGGATGATCGTACATGGGCATAGTTGATGTAAGTAAAGTAAAATGAAGCTATAAAAAGTTATAATTCACTAAATTACAGCTTCTGAAAAAAAAAAATGCAGCCATATTGTGTTTGTAAAACAGAGTCTGGCAGGAAGCCAGCATCATTATACCGCTAAACCGTATTACTGATGTAGAGGATACTCGAGGTATAGTCAAAATATAAAACACTCTTATGAGCAAAGCGTCTAAAAGCAAATGGTCCCAAAGAATGGTATGCCTGTATTTTAATTTTAACAAAACTTTTAAAAACACGTAAAATTATTTTAAGATCCATTCTTTTCACCCAATTTTGTGATGCAATATTGTACAATTTTTTTTTAATGCATAATATATTAAATATATATTTTCAGTTGAGTTGGCTACATTAGTGTTTCAGTACAGTGGGCACTAAGTTACATAAAACATAAGATTGTGACCACTATGCTTACTTTGTTAATTTTATTAAATATCTGATTGGATATTAAGGGGTTAAACATCCTTCGTTTATGAAAACCTATTTTACTATATGGTATCATTTGAATTTAAATTCTTAAAGTGTGATTGTGCATAATATTTTCTATATTATTAAATTGATTGATCAATTTACAACTCTCAATTAAAAACTACTTTTACCTTTACAATATTATTGAATAATACAAAGCGTTCATCAAGTGTTAACAATTGTTCTTCTGCAATCAAGGGAATGTTTTATTTTTGCCTGTCTGTTTTTTCTACTGTGTTGGGGTAGGTTGGGTGTTGATATTTTTAACCACTATTTTTTAGTATATAGATGGAATATTTTCAGTATTGTGATAGTCGGAATGATGATTAATGTCAATTTAAAGATATGGGTGTTTAGATCCATTGCTACTTGTGTAGATATTGGGTATTGATTTAAATAATTACAAGCGGTAGCCAGAGGTGTGTCCACAAATCTACATCAAGGGTTGAAAGGGGACGGGGGAAGGGAGGGTCCGAAGATATAGGAGGAAACTAAAAGTAAACCAAGAACTCTAAGCGATGGCAGAGAGTAATGGATTTGTGGGGCTCTTCTTATTGTTTTCAATCACTTGACACGTATGAGTATCCATTTCTTAAGATGGATAATAATCTACACTTTTATTGATATGTTAATATCACATACTGAAATATTTCACTTATTTTATCAGTGGTACTTTTTATTAATATAGTCCAATCCCCCCCCGCCTTATCGCCCTTGTCGCTACGCCCCTGGTGGGAACTCGATACCCAGGTACTCTGTTCCAAACAACTTGATAGGAAATCTTGGTGAGTTTTTTTTTACTAGGAAAGATACCCGAATAAAAAAAAGTATAACATTTTTTAGTCAAGAACTTTAGTACCTGTTGTCATTCCTATACGGTGGCTGGTAGTTAATGGCATTACTCAATAAATTACTATCAGTATTAAATAATATATTACTAGCATTAGTTATATTATACTTCATACATGAATCTCATGTCAATTTTATTACCATTATTGAGAATTCTAATTCCTTAATGATAATTACATTTGCCAAAATGTTATATTACAAGAAATAATTTCAATATGTTTAAATTCAATATAAAAGAAGTTGATTAAAATACACTCTCACACATATATATATGGTTTTATTTGTTATAAAATAATAATTGTTAATTTCATTAGCTTAGTTCAAGTAAATCACCTCTTTGGCTAAGTTATAAAAATAATTTTAAATAATCAACAATAAACTAATATTATTGCTTTTTTTAGTAAGTAGATACTATACCATACCTTGAGAAAAATGTGAACTAAATCATAGTGAAAATCTTACTAAAAAGAATTTCTAAACCATTAATCAAATATTGCAAATCTAAATAAACAATTAATCGACCTCAAACATGATGTACCATAGGTTGTGTCAATGGTTCTTTTTTAATACAACAACCAAAACTAATTTGTAAATTTACTTATGAATATTGCGGACTGTTCAAAATTTACTTCAACTAGGTTTAATAGTAAAGAAAGAAAAAAATCAGTTAATACTATTAAAATTAATAAAACTTTAGTGATTTTAACTGACTGCTGTTTATTTCTGTTTTAATCTGGTGAATTCAATAGTTTGCATAGAAATTATTAATTACTATCTTTTTGTGGAGCTATTGATTAATATATTGTCATTATTGCCTCTTATAAATCCTCCAATGAAAATAGAAAGAATATTATATAATTATCTTATTCAATCATTTGTGGGAAAATGTCAAGAACATTATGTTTTAAAGGTGAGTTAATGTTAATAATTTTCCGATTTTCATAGCAAATAAACATTTCTATTCAAAATAAATTTAAAAAAATTCTTCAGTAGATGTGTTTCTTTTGATTTTCTAAATATAGTAATCTCAACAATGGTTAGGTATTTGCCATTGGGCTAAGAGGCCTTTGGACAGAAACTTTTCCACAACATCCTTGGCAGATTTGAAAGAACTGTTAAGATAACTATGTGTATAAAATAAACAAAACATGTCCACTGAAGCAACATTTGATTTATTTTGTTCAAAAAAGGTTGGTTATTTTTGCTACACAAACTGTAAAAATACTGACTTTAACTGACATTTCTTCCATCTCATCTTAATAACAATAGTTGACAATTTAGTTTTTTGTTGTGGGTTGATGCCTAACTATTTTAATATTGATATTTTAATTTTACTGATACTGATAATTTTACAAATTAATTGATAATGATAAATAAAACATTTGTGTAACAATGTAAATAGATTAATTTTAGGTATCTAAATTAATATTGATAAATTTTTAATGTTACTTTCATATATGTTCTTTTAAATAAAAGTATAAAACAGATTAATAAAATATATGTGCGCTTTCAGTAGTGTGTGAGTGTGTGTGTGTGCTTTGGTACTTGAATACTTTTTTTAGCCTGTGCTAATGCTTTACTATGTGTTATTTACATTAAATGGCTTCTACTTAAGACTCACTTCTCGTCTTCTATAGATTACCTTTGCAAAATGCCTACTTAACACTCATTAGAATTAACTGAAAACGATGCACCAGATAATAAGGCAGTTCATATTATTAATATAATATGGCTATAAACTGATATTTAAAAATTATTATCAAGATATCATTATTAACTTTGTTTGTATACAAAATCTAAAGAGTATATAGAGTGCCTTGTTTTACCATTGTAACTAAGGCTCCTAAATTATATACAAAGGACTTTACCAGACGAAAAACATTAATTATAAACTATTAAAATATCAATATTGATAAAAAAAATTTCCCCTCCAAATTCATTTTAATGATGTATAGTAGTTTAAATTATTAAAATATATTTTGGGCTGAACCTTAATTTTTCACCTTCATATACATTAACTTTTGATCTTTTTTAAACTTTGATATAATAATAGTACTTGGATACTGTTTTAATTAAATGCAATTAAATTGGGTTTTAATGCAAAAAAAGAAAAGTTTATATCCAATTTAATATGTTCCAATTCAAAATATGATTAAAATTTAAATATAAAATTGATTTTAACTCCCATAAGGAGTTAAATATCAAGTGCTTGTGTTTCCATCATTAAAGTAAGTAAATAACATTAAAACCAAATATTTAAAATAATTTGAATTTATGGTTGTTAAAATTGTTTCTATCACTTATTTCTAAATTATGTGGTCTCGTATCTAAAGTTACTATTTTGGAATACTGCAAACATTTTGGTCATCAATAGATTATCTTTGATCTAATTTTTTAATTACCTTTATTGACATTGATGTATTAAACAGCAGAGCTATTATAATTATGTTAATTACAGATATAGCCACATCTAAATATCATATTATTTTAATTGAAAACGTATTACTGGACATGGGATTCGAACCCAGGTCATTCCTTAATAATATTTTAAGAATGACTGGGCACAGGACACTTCTTACATAGCTCAGTGGTTAGAGGATTATCATATTAAGCTGAAGGTTTTGGGTTCGATTCACCTGTCAAGGTGTCATTTTTCAATAAAATGAATATTTAATTAAATTGTTTCATCACATCTAGCTAGCAATACTAATGTAAATAATTGCTTTGCATTAGTTGTCCATTGATTAAAAATCCTATTTAGGCTCTCTTAATATGTTTTGTGATTAAATCTGTGCACTCTTTTTTTCAAATCTCATTAAATAAAGTTTATCTGTATTTATCTAACTAAAAATAGGACATATGAAGCTTTTTATTTTATAGTCACACATACAAGAAGAAAAGTAAATAAATACATAGAACAGCAGTATTTTCCCCCAATCGGAATTCTCCTCTCTGTTGCCGTGATTGTGTTTATAAAAAACAATCCAGGAACTACTATTAAATTGTGTATGTTATAATTGTGTCTTAGTGAGGCTTTATACTGTTGTACATTTCAGCTATGGATGGCACATCTTGGCATTACCGTAATGGACTACCCAGCTATTTGGGATAATTTAGTCCTACTCGTTACAGCCCAACTTTGTCCCGATAATGTTGCGGGATGGTAAGACAAGACAATGGGGCAATAGATCGACGATTACAATAATCAAAAAAGAAAGGATAATAATGTGTTTTGTTAAGAAAAAAGAAAGTTATTCTATTCAGTTAACTTTGTATGTGAAAATTATCATAAGATTATTTTTAATTTTATTTATCAGACATTGTATATATTTCTTTAAATTATTTGGATTTATTTAAGCCCATCATTATTGGTACTTTCTGTTTTGACATTTAAGTATTTTAGTAATGAAAACCTTGAAAATAACTTTAATTTCTTTTTTTATGTAGACTAGAAACATTTTGGCGGTGTCCATTGGTTTGAAGGCAGTAATATGTATTTTTTAAAGATTTTTGGACGCTATAACTGAGTTTTAAAACTGGGATAAAATATCTTAGAAACCTGTATACTTGGTTTAGGGGAAAGATTAAACATACATTTGTAAAGAATTTACACAATTCCAATTATTAAATCAAATGTCAATTATACTGTCTGTCTTCACACATTGATACGCACTCACCGAGCTGTTTCTTTATTTTATCCATACATATCTTACAAACTCAACTCAGTAAAACAAAAAATTAGAGCTTGGCTTTTTTAAAGTATGGTTTATTTTTAAGTTTTGTTTTTGTAATTGATATCGCATTTTATTTTGAAAGTATTTAACCAGCTTGGTCGGGTAGAACTTATAAATTTTATTTTTAAATCTTGCAGAATCTTTTTTATCTCAGTTTTTTTTAAACTCTAACAGTCATAACAACAAAAAGAAGAAAAAAGTTAGCTTTAATTTTTAAGTTGAGTTCATTTGATTGTTTCAGTATGTATTATCACTATAATTCGTTAAGAAAACTGCAAAATAAATCAATAAATGAATATATATATATATTCACCTTGGCTCACGTTCTCTTCCACCGCACCTTAAAAATTTGGTGCTTAGTATTTTAAAGCTTAAAAATGTGATTGTAATTACTTTTTGCTTATCAAAACTAGGAACACACCACAAAAATTAAGAGTAATTAGGGGAACACTGTTTTGATCATAAACGGAACAAAATGGCCCCATGATTGCGGGTACTAAGGGTGATTCATAAACCTATATTTCCACTCCCGAATGCAATTTTTGGCAAATATATTTTGCCATGCTGGTTAAACTCTACTAGTTTGTTGGTAAATTTTGAAAGCTTGTCTTACCATCCATCCGCAAGTTGACTTGTTGATTTCCCCTTTTTCATTCGCCAGTCCCCTCGTTATTTTTTATGGTTATGTTGCTCAGCTTGTTTATGTTGTAGTGGCTCCTAACAGTTACAGGTAACTGTGATCAGAATGCTGTGCATGTCACTTTGTTAGAGTATTGGAATGTTCCCTATTAGTTTGATATTTCTAACACTTGCACATGATTGCTTGTGGTTAGCGATATATTTTATATAATAGCTGTTAGCATTTTAATGGTATGTAATATGTAGTGCTTGTAATTAGAATTTTATTTCAGGAATTTTATAAATTGATAATATGTTTTGTCCCATCAACACATTATCCATGTATGTTCTCAGCCAAAAAAAAATTATAATTTTATAGTTCTGCTTTACTTAAATTGTTTGTTTTTGGGTATTTAACAGTGATAAAGATGTATACTGGTCTTAAAAGTTTAATTCATAGATAATTATTTAGTGGCTACTAATTATTTATTTTTTTAGAATCATTGATAATCTTATTTCTTATTTTAACTACACTGTGAATTCATTTCTCTTCATATGCTTTTATCAGCTGTGGGTCTACTCTTTTGTATTGATGAATCCAGTAGATCTAAAACTATTTTTTCCTCAATGACGAAGCTGTTGGCCATAAAGAACAGAATTAAATTATTAGTATGTTACATGAAAATATTTAGAACTAAAGTGTCAGACAGGTATTCTTGTCTCGTGATAACTGTGTTGCCCAAAACAAATATAATTTGATAGTACAGTTCCTATACACATTGGTCAAGGTGGGATGATTTGAAAGGATCACACATAGATTCCCAGAACCTGGACATAGTTCCCTCCCATGTGATTGGAGTTTTGGCCTTGTGGAGAGGGAGAAAAGGAAACGAGAACATGTATATTTACTATTACAATGGCGAAACTTGGTAGCAAACACTTAAAAAAAAAATTAAAAGTCATCAAAACAACTCAGGTAATTTTTCTTAAGTTTAAGGACTATTTCTCAACTATGTTCAAGCAGATTGTCACTAAAATACAATGGAAAGGTTTAAAGATACAATATATCAGCGGTTTGAATTTAGTAAAGTCAACAAGGACGAGGTTCTCTGTAGTCCAAGTGCATCAGGCCTCCTCACGTTAGTATTTAGTTGGGAGCGCTCAGTGAATAGTGCTCTTACACTCACTAATGGAAGACTCTTTGAAGATCCACAGCCAATAGCTTCAGCAAAGAGCAAAGATATTCTTAAGTTGGCAAACAAATCCCTATCGCAAATAAATTTATTCTTCATCTAAGTTTGACTCCAATATCCTTTTTGTAACTGAATATTTTGTTTTACTCGTATGATTAGCAATGTTTTTAGATGGAAATCCATAGGGAGGTTATTATTTACTTACTTTTGTACATTTATAATAATAACTAGAAGGAGCTCCAAACTAAATTTAGATTTTCCTTCATCTGTATAACTTCTTATCTTTAAAGTCACTTATTCACATTATTAATTAATGCTAGGCAGCAATCAATAGTTTTTTTAAAGGATTATTTATTGGTATCTTATCCCGGTAGTTTAAAGGAACTATACCACAACCACTGTCTGTCACATGGCTACTAAGGAAACTTCAATAGTCACGGGCACGGATACCTCGAGATTAATGATTTTTACTTCTCTATCGTATTTGATTTAGTAATAATGAGTTTATTTTACTTTCAACTCACACACATATTTAGTTAGTTACATAACACTTTATTTATAATAACGTTCCTAATATTTAAATATAAATCAATGTGAGCTTGTGCTAATATGCTAAGACAATAGCGCTCTTTGTCTTTAATGTCTGTTCAGCGGAACCTAAAAAAACCAGACCTCTTTATTTTAGGCCTTGGTATCGTAACAGACACGAAAACCCCAATATTTTGAATACATTTTTTGTATTATTGATCCGTGACTTATATAAACTCGAGATAATAATATACTTTTTATGTGAATTGATAATACTCACACGTTTATACATAGGCCTATATGAATCAATATCAGCTCATGTTATGTTTTGAAAAAAGGTTTTTCTCATTTTGTTGGTCAAGCCGTGTTGATTACATTTTACTTGTGATATAGTTTCTTCAACTATTGCTTGAGTGTTTATCCACAACCATGAAATGTGAAGATATTGAGGAATATAATGAGATCTCTCAGCTATTGCCTTTAGGCATTGCAGTGTTAACATTAGACCCTTCAAGTTTACCTTTCATCAAGGTATTAAAGGTATTCTAATTATTTATTTTTTTAGAATCATTGATAATCTTATTTCTTATTTTAACTACACTGTGAATTCATTTCTCTTCATATGCTTTTACATACTATAATTATCTATTTTTTATCAATATAAACAGCTTGTATATGTTTTGACACTCATAGATGTATAGATGTTGTACTCAATTTTGTTTAAAAGGTTTTCCAGTTAAATATAGCATGAGTCTATCTGTTTGCATTGTTGGTAAAACTGTCTATAATAGCTGAAATATATAGTGTTATATTTTTCTTTTTAAAGGTGCCACTGAAATTGCATTCAACCCAATTTGACAAATATAATTATTGATCTGTAAACTTTGATCAAAGTCTAACAATATAATACATATTTTATCTTTTTTTAACTTGATAAGCTCAAATACCCTTATAGGCATCTTAAGTGAATATTTCAGTACTTTGCTACTAAAAAAAACTTAATAAAAAGTTATTTATAACATACACTTTTATCAACAGAAAACTAGCAAAGTTAGAGAACACTTTTTTCTGGTTTTCCTTAAAATGAGGACTTCCATACCCTCTCCAGACAAATGCATGTGCGTATTTCAAATTTATTCTTCTCATAGCTGCTCTGTTCACATAGGTTAGATGGTTTTACTCACTGTCACAAAAGTTTAATCAAAGAAACAATACGAAACTAAGTGTACCTAGTCCAGAACCTTCCTATCTTTTTTGTTAGTCTTAACCCAATATTTTGTTGATGCCACATTTAGCCTCTACTACAGCTTTTGGAACCTGCACAGTTGTCCCTAAATACTAACTTTTTCTTCTTTTCCTCCTCCTAATTGGCCACCAAGAAATCCCGAGCACTTCCTATCTCCACACTTCTTATTGACCCCGAGTGCTTCTTTTTGGCTACCAAGTACTTCTTATCAGCCCCTTAGCTATTGTTACTGACCCTCCGAGAACTTCTTATTGGCCTCCAAGTGCTTCTTTTTGGTTCCCGAGTACTTATCTGACCCTGAGAGCACTTTTATCTGCCACCAAGCGCTCTTCTCTTTGGTTATTTCCGTAACACCTCAAATCTTGAGGGATTCTATTGTGAGGTTATTCTATTATTTCATGTGTTTTAAGGCATATTTATCACCTTTTGTCACTT
>CABFVX010002181.1:0-64685 GCA_902151425.1 Timema shepardi | reverse complement strand
GGGGGGGAGACCTTAAAGTAATAGACTTGATAGTTGTGATAGTAATTTAATTCATCAGATTAAAACCAAATATTACAAACAATTGTGCAAAAAAAATATTTTAGTGCATAAAGTTATGTATAAATAACCACAATATAATATGTTTATTAATCATTTAATCATAAAACAACTAGCAAAAAATATTCAAAATTCTATTCGAGTTTGCCTCGTGGACTTTGAACACCCCTAATGTGTGTGTGGGTGTGTATGTATGTCTGTGTATATGTCTATATACAAACATACCTGTAAACCAAGTTTATATGCATGAATCTCTTTGCTCGTTGGGGGCCCCACCCCCAAACCCCCAGTGAGTTTTTTTTTGCAAGTGGATGTAAACTAATGTAATTCCAATAGCCGTTTTTTTGATAGGTCTTACCTTTTAGCCACAAGAGACCTCCAAAGAAAGGTCTGCACTGATTTTAAAGTTGCTCCGCCATTTTGAATTTTTTCTGGGGTTAAAAATTAGAATTTTTAACTTTTTGGAATTTTCACTATGGTTACAGGCTAAAAGCTATAAGTTTGCCAAATATCAAGTTTCTAGCTTCTGGAAGTGGGTCAGCCACGTGGATTTATAGTAATATAATAAAATAAAATAGTTTGGTATTAATTTAATAAAAACCAAACTCATGTAATATTAAAGGTTTTGTCAATATTAAACCTAAACACATCCTATTGGCAATATCTCGGCTACCTATGCATTCCCCCTAACCTTAATTTTGGATGTTACCCTTTGGTTTTAAAACCCATTTCCATCCCTGATCATATGTAGCACTTGTTAAACATAAACTTACCTACTTAAAAACCTTTTAATTTATTTATGTTATAACTGTGTTAACTGCTACCACCAAAGAGTATATTGTTTTATTTGGTAATAAGCCAGAAGAGATTATTTAAATATTGTTAATGGGTGTTGATTGTGGTTGTGTTGTGATATTGTTGAGCGGTATAAAAGTATTTTTAATAACCTTGTATAAAATAATAAATTTATTCACAAGGTGAAGTGAGTGACTGAAGACATACATGAAATAGAACTACATTTTATTTAGTGTTTTTTGAGGTGGAAGACTTAACCCCCCCCCCCTCCCCCACTGATTTTTTCCCCTCCCCAAGTAATGTAAAATGATAGAATGTACATTGAAAATAAAAGTAACAAAGTTTGTGTAGACATTTTAATACTGTTTGCCTTGTGTTATTGTGGTTTACACGCTGTGCTTATTCTAAGTAATATGATTTTATTTTTTATAAATAATATCCTAAACAAAAACTAGTATTGATAGTAGATAATAATAAAATTTAGAAAATAGGAAGGTAACCCCCACAAACACCTTCTCCAAAAAAAATATGTTATTTAAACAACTTTTTTATGACTTTCCTCCCATAAATGCCATTTATAAAATTATGTGTAAATACTGTGATCTTTTTTTTTGCACAAAATCCATAGTTTTATTTTTACTTTTATCGTGTTGATTAATTTTTAAATAGGGATTCAAGGCTCTCTAGGAGCCTCGGGAAATGTCTTTGTTTACTGTATGACAAAAGCAACAATGCATGCAAGACTCATTAATGCCCTTAAATGCTAAGAAGTTATTTTAGTACATCTAAAGCCCAACCCAAGGTTTTAAATTATCTATTCAAAAGTTATAGGGGTGAGGTTATGTTTGAGAAAATGCACTTGCATTAGCAAGAAGAGAGGATTGTAAAATCTTTCTCAATTCATTTGGACAAATCTTACTAGTTCCTTGGAACAATCGACAACCATTGCGGTTTTGACCCATCTTTAAAACGCAACTAATAATATTTATGAAATAGTAACTAAATAAAACTTATGTGAACCAAATTTAGTAACCACAATAGTTTTTCTACCTTTTAAGTATAATAAGGATAGTTTCAATATACTTTAATGATTTATTTTACTAACGTTTTCAACGCAACACAAATATGTAGCATATAAACCAGAGAGAAAAAAACAAAATATTTTAAATGTTGTTTGGTTCTCCTTACTTTGTCTCATGAAATAGTAAATTAAATAAACTCCTGCAATCCTTAAATTAAATAGTTTATAAATGTTACATCTTGATTAATTTTTCCATTTCAATAGAGAAAGTTGAGTTTCCCAGTTCTTTAATCTGAGCACATTCATAACCTAACTATAGGACCTAAAATAATACGAGTGTAGTTTTATAGCTATGTATGAAAAGAGTTAGCGTACTTTGTTTAGTGTCAAAGGTAACAAGCATCATTCCATTATGGCCCAGCTTACAAGATAAGGTCATAGTTTCAAGGTAAGACTCACTTTTCAGGCTAAACAAAGTGTACATTCATTTAGGTAACAAAAGTTTGCTGCACATAATATTATTGTTAAAATATTAGTTTCAAATGGGTTAAGACAAGATAAAAAAAAATACCAATCAGAAGAAGAAGAAGAAGAAAAAAGTTAGAATTTAGAATATTATAATTTTAAAGTATAGTTAAAATTCACAAAATCTCAGTATTGTAAACATGTAGGGATATTTATCACCAACAATTTCATACAACCTACTTCAGTGGCCGCACGGTTCAAAGCACTACTCTAACAGTAGATAAGACTGCTGAAAACGGGGACATTGAGTTTGAATCTCGGTCAGGTGTACCGAGTGTGGTTTTTCCACCCTCGCGCCACACCAATATGAGTACATTTTATCTAAATACAACCTTCCTCATCTCTAACACATTAGTGTAATTAGTATGAGTACAAACTGTTATTGAGACGCAGGGCTAAAAAAAATGTAATTAATTAAGCTCCCTGGTACTATTTGATGATCATTTATTATAATCGGAGCAATTTTTTTTCTCTGTATAATATCAATTTTAAACTATCCACAAGCTTAGGAGAAGATGTGTGTGGAATACAAATGGCTACCAAAAAGGTTTTATTGAAACTGATGTCAATCAAACGTGAGTCCGCAAAGCCCAAAGCTATGGATGTTTGCTGTTCTACGACTGTCTCATAGTTACTGTGAAGATTGTCAACCTTAACTTATCAACTAGTGAGTTCACTTACGCCATCTCTGCATGTCTATGTCTCTTAAAATAATGTCACGTGGATTATTTATGTTCATTTATATCAATTTTAATGTGATTTATTATTTTGTAGTTGATTAAATTTAATTAAATACAATCCTTTGCATTTGCAAGGCGCTTAAAAGTATTTGAGTGATAATTTTTAATTTTTGTTGTTAATAGTTCTACTTTTTAATTAGATATGATTAAATATATGCTCTGGAACATTTTACATTAAGGTAAATATTAAGATATGTTATTCTTTATGTGTATTTAGTAAATTAGGTTAAAATATTTTAAACTTATTTTGTAGTCATTGCTGATTTTTTTGTTTGTTTTTTTCATTTTTAGGTTGACATTCTCGCATGTCGATATTTGCTATATGTTTACTATGGTAGCATATCAATTATGTTTATAGAAATTAATTGATTAAAATACATTATTAATATTACTTATATTCTCAAGATCATTAATTGGAAAATAATTTTGATTCAGCTACTGAATGAATAATCTAGCTGAAAAACACTATAAAATAAATTAAATACCTAAATATAGCAAATTGAATATTATTTTCAAAATATTCCCGTTTTAATAAAATATTAGTGCCAAATATGATGTACAATGTTTTTTTAATCTGTTGTTTATTGTTTGCAATATTTTTTAGTAATCTTATTGTATTGACTGCTTAATGTTTAACCAAGTGTTACTATGTTATACCAAGCATGGCATCTTAAAAAGATGGATAGTTTCCACCATAATTTTGTATGCATTTTTATTTATAATTTAATTTAATTTGTGTAATTTAGTTGATATTTTACATAGGAAAATATTTAAAAAGAAAAACATTCTATTGTGATCGATCATTGTAATCTTGTTCTCTAAACTAAATATAAGAGACACATAAAAATGTGGTAAGTAGATTTTCAAAAATTTAGTAACCTATAATGAAGGGGGAAGTTCTTATATAAATAAAACCTCATCTATTTTTAAGTGTTTTTGTAGATTTATTTGGGCCGCTAGCTTTTGCATTGCCACAAAACTTGAATTCGCTTAATATTCATGTATACATTAATTCTAACACAACAAACCTGAAACTATATATTTAAAATAATATATATATATATTTTTTTTTTAATGGTCCTAATTAGTTGATACCTTGAAAATATGGTTTAAGTTCTAACCAAATATCATGTTAATATGATTTATTTTTATTATTCAATCAAAAAAACCAAAATTAATATTCCAGATGGTATTTTCCCTAAGATAATAATTCATCAAATCTATCTCACTTTCTACTATTGCAAATGGCTGCTTTGTTATGCTATGCTTGTTCCAGCCGATTTATTTTAAACTTTTATAAAATTTTAGGTTTCACACAAGCGGGAATCTAGGGTGTATGTGAGATTGGTATGGTTAGGAAATCACCTTAAGCCATGTCTGCCATAAAAAATTTATCCAAATCAATAGCTATTACAATGCACTTTGGTAGCCTCATGATCTTGCAATAGACTAGACTGTCGAGGATGGGGAGATCGGGTTTCGGGTGGTTTTCCAGTCTTCCTCCATGAAAATTTGAGCGCATTTACTCTATATTAAACCTTTCTTATTCCTGACACTGTGTAATTAGTACATAGGTGTATAACCCAAACAGGTAGTAAAACATAGTGCTAAAAAAATAGCTATTGTAATCAGTGGCGGATTTAAAATGTTTGTGCCCTTAGGCACAATTATAATATGCGCCCTCCCCCCTTATCAATTTTTTTTTGTCGAGGCCTTTAGAAAGCTTCTTTGGAAATTGGTGTTAGGGAAGAGGGGGTGGAAGTTAGTATTCAAGAAAAGATTTCTACGAAAGCTACAGTACATGCCCTACAGTAGCTTGAGTTAACATTATGAAGATAGGGAGACTGACCTCAGTTACGAAGCGATTGCAAAGCACAGTTATTTAAATATTCCGATAATGTTAGTCAATAATTTTAAACATAATTATTAAAAACAAAATATAATAATAAAAAATAATGTTATCTAAAATGTGCCACCCCTAGGCCCGTGCCTGATGTAAATCTGCTTCGCATAGCAATAGTACTATGTACACTTTGAATGATCACTCTTTCAAAATGAATGCCTTATAGCATATAGCAAAAAATTCACAACAAAAGAATCAAACCTGGGACCTTTGGCCTAATACATCAATGCTCTCAACTTTGAGCTGTCCTGCCCATGTCCAGCCAAGGCTAAGAGTGGTTTTTCACACATGAATAAATTAATGTATCAATGCGATGGTATCTGCTAATTTAAGAGCTATTTATATCCTTTGTTATGGTGAATCCTAAGTCAACTTTTTCTTTTCCGTCCTCATTACACGTCCATACCATCTCGGCCTTGCTTCCGCTACTATCTCACGTAATCCCTTTACACCAACTCTTTCCTGGCCAATTTCATTCCTAATCCGGTTTCTCCTTGCAACAGCTATCATGCTCCTCAAAAAATTAATTCCTGTGGCCTCAACTTTTCTTTGTAACCAACATTAATAAATGCGCAACTGAATACAAGTTTTTGGCAAATCACATTTGAAATATTTGAATACTCTTTTGATAAGTTCCCTGATACGCCACTGGCAAAGGAGATTATGTATCAGCCCAACAAGGTGTAGTAGCGTCAACAAATCTAATATTCACACTAGCCTACTTAAAAACTACTCTAGTCATATTTATAAACACACCGAGAATAAATTGGCATAGAGATGATTTTTCTTTTTCTTTCAATTAACGCTACACCTAAAGTTATTGTTTTAAGCATAGCATACAATTGTATTCTTAAGATTGTTTTCTTATTAATTGTTTCAAATAAACTATATGAGTCATGAAACATATTTTAAATAATTCATGATTGTGTAAGTTTATGCAGCATATGTTGCATGTGCATTCATAGAATTATTTTTCTAGTTTTTTATTTTTTTTCTCTGATATCTATTTCTGTGTGTTTGTATTGGCAAATAAATATCAACCATGTTGACAGTCATTGCTACTGTCAAAGCTAACTTAGTTGAATCAAAATCTTGAGGAAATTTTGTGAATTTTATATATTCTGCCAAGATTTTGATGAATTTTATTTTGGCGGTGATACACAATGTTTCCTGAAAATGTGTAAAAGAACTCTTTGTACATTTATTGCAGCTCATGCACGACTCGTTTACCCTTAAAGGTAGCAGGCTTACCTTGACAGGTTACACTATGATGCAGCTTATAAGATAGGGTCATAATGTTATCAATTAAGGTAAGACTGCTACTTTTTATGGTAAACAGAGTATACATTATATTTAAAATGCTATTATTTTATCAAGGGTGTTACACCAGTGCAGTGGCTACTTGGTTTGATCCCACATATGTTTTCTAGGCGTATCCACACTTTTAATATTCATTCTTATGTTCCTGTGAACTTGAAGTTTATAATAACGTCTCCGTCCTGTGATTGACCAAACTAACCTAATCTGCAAATTATATCAGTTGTAAAACTTTTGAAGCCTTGTTAGTTTTTTTAAAAAAAAACTATTTTTAACTTGCGTATAAATAATGTTTTGGATAAATTAATTCTCGAATTTTAATGTTTATAGGAGAGCAATCAAGTGTGTTTATTTATACAGGCGAGACAAAAAATTATTGGAATTGGATTCAATTAAAAAAATTACCAATAGCTATTTACATATAATATACATGAAAACATATTTTTATAACGGTATCCAAGGAATGTTTAAAACTACCGTTGTATGTAAAACTAGATACAGTTTCTTATTCTCCTGAATCAAAGTTTAAAAGTGCCGCTCCTAGACCATGTTTTGATAACTAAACACCAATATCTGCTTGATTGTAGTTTATTTGCTCGCAGGTACAGATGACGTGGACGGTTCTGCCGACGAGAGTCGTACTTCTGTGCAGGTCCAAATAACTCCGACACCCCAGGAGAAACACAATACATTCCACACACCTTCCACGCCGCATCACAATGGAGTTATCTCAAAAAACTACATAAGGTATGAGAGACCAGGGTAGGGATGGGGCCCTTGTATTCTAGAACACTCTAATTTTTAAAGATCTACATGATTTTCGGGGATTCAATATTTCAAAATTTTGAATTCTAATTGGTTTTCATAGCCCTAATACTGCTTATTTGAGGTTCAGTCCCAACATAAAGTATAATAAAAGCTTAACAACTAGACCCCAGATCATTAATTTAACATTTAGCTGAATGTATAAATGTTATAATAAACTTGGCTTAGCAAGAAAAAAAAACATTTAGTTACTATTTCTATTTGAATTCAAGATTCTGGATAAGAAAGTAAAATGAAGATGTATTTTCAAAATAGTGGATTTGACCCATCTATAGTTGGGTCGAATCCACTATTTTACGAATCTGAATGTTCACTTTACTCTCGAATCCGAAATTTTGAATTTAAATCTGAATCTTGGAAAAAATAATGGACTTCAGAAGAAATATAAATATAATAATAGAGAATATAAATAGTAACTGAATGTTAATGTTATTTCTTATATTTCATTCATAATAACATTCATACATTCGGTTAAATGTTAAATTACTGGTCTGGGGCTTGGCTATTAAGCTTATCTAATAATAATTATGGTGATTCTGAATCACAAATAGGCAGTATTATAGCTTTAAAACAAATTGGAATTGAAATTTTTTTTATTTTAAGGTTTTGAGTCTTGAATCCAATAGTTTCTCGGATGTCAAATATCCTTCAGGATTCGAGGTATTCAAGAGTTCTTGTGATTTGAAGATTCAAGGGTCCAATCCTTAGATCCATCCCTATATCAAGTGTTTCCTAAATTTTTGCAAATCACATATCACTTAAAAAGATAATAGACAATCATAATACCTGTCAAAATCTTTGTTAAAATGTTCATCAAACCTACTATTATCTAAATATATGTTACGACTAATAAACTCATCCAAAACCTTAGCTTATTTGGTGATGTGACTGTGTCTTGAGCTATGGGTCCCGGGTTCAATTTCCAGCATGGCAAAAAAAAAACATATTGTGAAATGTGGGTTTACCCTTTCACATTGATGAATTAACAACCAAGGGCTGGATGTTGTGTCTGTTCTAGAGTTAAATTAGTTTGTAAGTCATGTGTTGATATAATCGGTTGGCTATGAACGTGCACATTAACTACTTCAAATAAGTAAATACATAATTGTGCCGAGCATTATAATGGTGGTTTGGTTTCTATGTTTTTTTCAGTGATAATCTCGATAGAACCAAATCCCCGGAGTTGACACCGCTCAAGTCGATCAAAGATGAGCTGGTGATGCCCAAAACGATCATAGAAGGCGAGGTGGATATGAGAAGAAAAGTTAGTTCTCTGTGTTTTATACACAAACCTTATAGCTATCAATATTTACTCTTTCATTTGGTTCCTGTATCTGACACCTTAGCTCAGTCGGTAAGTGTCTGCCTACTAAACTAAGGGTCCCAGGTTCGATACCCGGCATGGCTGGAAAATTTAATGGCTGGGGACTGGATGACGTGCTTGTCCTGGTCTTAAGATAGATAATAAGGCACATAAAGCTACGACAAGCCTAACTGGCTGGTACTGGAAAGATATGGCTTGAATAGAAAACTGACCCAGACCATAGGCTGGAAACAGTAATGGACGTAAAACTTTTAGTTTCTATTATCCTTTTTTAACTGTGAACAGCTTTTCCAGCTGAAACTAAACTATAAATATTCTGAAAATTGAAAAATGACACCTGGGCACGGGAATCGAACCTGAGACCTTTGGCTTAGTAGGCCCATGCTCTAACCACTGTGCTATCCAGGAATCGTCCCATGCCCAAGGTCATTCTTAACTCATATTTTAAGGCAAAGTCTGTGATGGACGTGTGGAAATCGTTGGCTATAAATGTGTGATTTTATTGAGATCGCGAGCTATCAGATAACACAAACACCTTTGACTCGGTAGTTGGTTTATTGTTGTCACTTGTACAGTTATTATAACTGTAAAGAATTGCATATTTAATAATCCCATGTCCAGGTGTCATTTTTCAATTTTCAGAATATGATATCTATATGGAGTAATCCTCACTAAAAGCATAAATAATAGTTTTGAAGACAGTTGAAGATCTATAGGAACAAAAGGTGTGTACTGTGACGTAATTTGCCACCCTACCTTGTATTTCCCTATGTTTTCTACTTTTTGTGAACAATTTCCAATTTATTTTCGCGTGAAATCTTCGAAGTTCGCCAGCTGGTTGCCAGCCTGACTAATAATAGTATTTACATCTATTAAATAAAATAAAAGGACGGAAGGAACAACGTAAAACATTGTTTTAAATAATTTGAATAAGGAATTTTGATTTAAGGAAGAACACTTACCTTATATTAAACATATTAATTATCCTTTTAAGAAGTGTGTTTGACTCTTCTATTCATTTTCAAAGTTGACCATGTTTGTTTTAATGCATGCGCAGTTCTATCAAACAAGTGAGTAGTGGATCTGGTAGTGGTAGAAAAGAAAAGGAAGAAAAACGAGCGCGATTTTTAATTTTGACAGAAGGAAATAGACATTAATTCATTATAAAACATTATTCACATTGAATTGGTTATATTTCAATATTTATATTAAACCTGCATTTCATTTGATTTTCTCCCTAGTCCATAGCCAACAATTTATTTTCCTTGTTTTATATATATATTAGCTTTCTCTTTGGACTTGGAAATATGAATAGAACATTTTTAAATTTGAAATATTGGAAGGTTTTTGAATAGGAGAGAGGTCTTCTTCCTGGTTGTTGGTCAAACATGGAGCCAAATCTGTGGAGCTCCCAATTCAAATTATTTTATAGTGAATCAAAGGTTGTGGATTAAAGTAAAAGTATCAAAAATGGGAAGCTAAGTGTGTGTGCAAGAACTATACTATTTATTTTCGTTTAGATTGTGGAAGAATTTGAAGTGAAACAAATTTATGAAGATGGTGTTTAAATATGGACTAATTAATTATTCATGGGTGAGGTCAAACCAATTCTTCAACTTTCAATTATTGCAATAATTATTTTTTTTCTCTCCTATATAAATCAAAATTCATTTACTTCCAGAAAGACAGACTAATGCAGAGAATTAATTAACATTTTATTTTATGTCTAATTATTAATTTTAATGATTGTATTTTTTTTCTCTCTCTTCTTTTGGTTTCAACAATACTGTTCTATACTTTGTAAAATTAGAATTATAACTAACCGGAATTCCATAGGTAGGATTTGGATGTGGTAAAAGGCAAACAACAATAAATCCACAAAAGTGCCAACAATTGTTATTTTATACATTTATTTTTATTTGTAGCCTAAATTACATTTTACTTCAACAATCCATTTTTATCCAAATTGTTCATGTTTTTTTTAGTTTTAAGTTTACCCAGTGGTCTCAAGTTTGAAAGTCATAGTGCCACTGACTGAATTAGCCGAGGTACATTGTTTTTCTTTCTCTTAATTATTATTTTTCCCGTAGATACTAGGGGTGGCGCCCAACAAAAACACAATTATATAGATAAAGATAAATAACAATACACACATTTATCTATCACACAAAAAAAAAGTTATATATTTTTTTTATACTTTTATTACAGTACAATGAAAATAGAAACATTATTAAACACTTTAAATAGTTGCAACTGACTAAAGAGGCAATGATTGCCTTTTTAAGGTGGGGTTTCATCTTTTGAGTCATTACTTAATAAAAACAAATGAAGTGTGGCCTTGTATACAAAATTAGCCTAGGCTATTATTATGGCTTTGAAGCTAAAGGCCAAACATTCTCGGACTGATTATCACATCCAGGTTGTCTTTTTTACTTAATTGAAATTAATCTGTCTTTGCAATTTTAACTCAATTTTCTCTTTTGTTTCTTTCCAGAAATATCCAACTGACAAAGCTTACTTCATTGCAAAGGAATTACTGATGACTGAACGAACGTTTAAGAAAGATTTAGAAGTGATAAATTTGGTGAGAACTATGTTTCCAAAGAGGTCAAATTGCAAATTTAAACACTTAGATTATTTCATAAACGCTATTTTTTTTTAAATCTACCATAGCTATTATCTACATAATTCTCTATTGGTTAACTTTATGTATAATATTATTGATAAAATTTTCTTTACTTTTGTAAACATTGTATCTAGGCTAGAAATCACCCAAGTCAACTTCTTTTCTAGTCCAAATCACAGAGGTTCGTAGTATGAGTGTGCAAGTAGGCATTTTTAACTTCAAGTCTAGTTTGAATGAAAACTATCTTTTCCCAAGTTTGAGTTAATATAAAGCAATATTGCACAAGAAATACTTTCAGTTGAATTTCTGTAATAGATTCATGCATTAAAACATAAATTAGTACAATCATATGTTTTTATAGCTAAATTCTTTGTGAAAAAGTTTATCATCACACAAAAGTAAATAATGAGGGAATCTATTTTCAATTAAATTATATTTTAAAATTGGATAACATTAATCAAAATAGAAATTTTTTAAGTTTCGTAAAAATCTTGAGTCGAGTTAAAGCAGCTACTAATACTCTTCTCGAACTCGAATTTTTGAGTACTCGCACACCCCCTAGTTTCTAGTAAAGCTCAGTGTAGTAGGTCCAGACTTTTCATGATAACTTTTTGTGCAAATCTACAGCTCAAGATATTTTAATTCAGAAACCTCAACCACTCTTTTTACAACATCCTTAATTCTTTATTAATAGCGTTCTTATGTTCATATTGAGAATTAGCATAACATAGCTATATCTAAGAGGGAAAGGGCGGTCTAGGGGCTTTAAGTCTATCCCCTACACCACCTCTCCTCACCATCACCTAAAATGATTAAATAATTGATGATGATTCACTTACAAATTAAAGTAATATAAATTCTTTACTGATATAATAAGAAGTGTAAGAAATCTGGGAAGAATGATTTTCTAAGAAATTAGCTATAATTATCCTTTAAAACTAACATAAGTGTCATAAATACATTGTTTTTAAATGACTTTAAATTTATCCTTTTTTCCAACTTGTGCGAAAACTTTTCATAACGAATTAACTGCTTAATTCAAAGACTTGTTGTATTTGTTTTTTTTTTTGCTCGACAGTGGTTTCGTGATGAAGTAAGCAAGGAAGAGGATGAGATGCCTGACGACGTGTTGAACCTTCTGTTTGCCCTGATCGATCCAATCTATGAGTTTCACTGCAACTTTCTCCGGGAAATAGAGCAGAGGCTGGCCTCGTGGGAAGGGCGAAGCAACGCCCACTTCAAGGGAGACCATCAGCGAATGGGGGACGTCATCTACAAGAATATCTCTACACTTCCAGTAAGATAGCTTATGTATTCATTTTCATGATAGATTTTTATATATTCTACAAAACTAGCAATTATAGTTTTTAATTGATAGAATAAACAAATTATATGCATATACACTTTGTTCACCTTGAAAAATAACAATCTTACTTTGACGGCCTTATCTGTCGTAAACCAGTGTTTACCGACTTTCTTCTAATTATATATCCCTTTTGGGCCTAACCAACGTATCCCTTCCGGCTCTTAATTGAAAAATAATGAAACGGATACTTGCTATCTTGTAATGTATAAACAGTAATTTCAAATGATTTTATAACTTTTGTAGTAAATTAAACAAAGTTGTAGCAGAGGCTGAAAAAATGTTTTAAAATGAGGTGGCCCAATGGCTAGATAATTTTATAATAAAGGAAATTGATAAAACTAAAGAAAAAAGAAAAATAAACTACTAAGAGTAAATTTGATGAAGAAAGCCCACCAAGGGAAAGAGAAAAAATGCGGGGGAAGTATCCAATGCACAAAGGTGACATCTTCTTCCTTCTGTCTTCTATAGTAGTCACACATGCATTTTAACACAAATAGAGTAATATTTTGGCATCAAATTTACTCTTAGTAGTTTATTTTCCCTTTTTCTTTAGTTTTATCAATTTCATTTACTATAGAGGCTGTGACATGTGAAAATCTCCTTTAATTTATTTGTCAGACTTAGTTTAATAAAATCTTTATTCAATTATTTAATATGTATGAAATAAAGTGCATGGAGCAAAAAAAATTGTAGTAAATAAAATGATAGAATATTAGGAAAATGGTAGAGCACAAATTAAAGTAAAAACACTTAACACATATTTACACACACTTTAATATTTTGATGCTATTATAACATCTTCCTCAAGAAGTAGTAATACTACTTTTATTTGTGCTCTACCATTTTCCTAATATTCTACCATTTTATTTATTAGCAATTATTTAATTAATTAAAAACTGATGGTGCATCGCCTTGCCGGTATGTCCACCACAGTTTAGCAAACACTGTCATAAACTATTGTTTTGTTGGTCATTTGGGGAAAAAACTAGTATGCCATTCTTTTACAATTTTAGGCTTTCACTTTCTCCTATCATCTAATTTTGCACTTGATAGCTTGATTTAAGAACCCTAACACTCTCTGGTTTATGTGCCATGTTCCAGCGGTATGACCAGTACCTGGAAAATCATTTTGTAGTCCTCGAGCGCCTGGACACTGCATTCAGACTCAATAAAAAGTTTGAGCAGCTCTACCGAGATTTTGAGCTGCAGAAAGTATGTTATCTGCCTCTTACATCGTTTGTATTGAAACCCATGCAGAGGTTACTTCATTATCAGAATCTGTTGGACAGTAAGTCATATTTTAAATTAAATTATTTTCCTGATTGTTTTTATACTATTTTGCTAAAGATAAAAAGGTATATTTTGTATCACAAAATCTATATACATTTTGGCAACATTTTTCCACAGAGATAAAATATGTTCAAAGATCTAGAAAAAATGTAAACAAAAGCTTTGATCTGTGGAAAACTATCTTTTATTCTTGAATTTGGTTTGTATACTTAAAATAGCATTCTTTTCTCTTCACCATTTTTTTTATTTGATTTCTATACAATTACATCTTTTAATGTTGAAACACAAAAACATGTCAAACTATCACTTTAACAAACTTTAGGTTATGTGGACTAGAGCACTAGGCTAAATCATGGTTTAAATTAGGAGGGATAGCCAGCACACTTACCTAGGTGATACTGGAGTAGAGATTGTTTAGATATAACACTAAAAAACACACAAACACATTTTTAAGGACAAGCTTTCACTGTCACAGACAGCTCCATCCGGTCAAGAGAGTAGACAAACTTTATTTATTTTGCTAATGTTATTTTCATGTTGATGACATTAGTTTGATGTGATTTTTTTTAAAGATTTTTCTAATAAAAATTATTGATACTATTGGTAATATAACATTGAATCAACCTTATATAGTTTGTAGCTGTTCCGGCACTTCAGATAGTGAATAATCTTTACTCACATTTTCTCAGAGTAATATGTATTTCACTAGTTTATATATTTGAACATATTCCATATATAGGAATAATTTATACATGATATTTTCAGAATTTTTGTTTTAATAATGACTGGATGGAAACTAAAAAAAAGTCCAACTTTTGTCCCTTTTTCTGCACTGGCTCACATAATAATATGTGACTATGGTTACAAAGTATTCCCTATACAACAGTTCCTAGCACTTCACGGACACTTCTTTTCTACATTGCAGGTCTCTTACACACTTATAATATGCCATAGTGTGCAGCTCGTCTCGTTGCAAACCCAACCATTCATCACAAATCCTTGCAGTTTGTGTTTACCAACAATTTGTTTTTCTTCAGGGTTACTGAACCACTATGGCAAGGATGCTCCTGACTACGATGACTGCTATGCTGCCCAGCAGAAACTGTCGGAAACCACCATGTGTGTCCCAGTGATACTCAAACAATCGGTCAGTGGAACAGTTGTGCAAACCTTGTTGTCTTATAAGAGGGTTAGTTGTAGGGGTGGTCAGGCAGCAAATATTTCTATCGGGCAGGCATTACAAATTACACTCTGTTTGGGCGGGCATTTCATTTTCCAAACAACTTTGTAACAGGCCTATAAAATTTCAAATTACAAGTTTAACAGTCTAATTTAATTAAAAAAAAAATAGAAACGACTTTGTCACAGGCCTATAAAATTTCAAATTATAAGTTAAAACAGTCACATTTGATATTTTTTTTTTTTTGTTAATATTTAAATGGTTAGCTTATGCTCCAGAATGTATAGTTAATACAGTTAATATAGTTAGTATGCACGAAACTTGGAACATACATATATCAAAATCAAAAACGTGTTTACTTGAAATAAAATGGCCGTTTCATATTTAATGTTCATTTGATGCGTACTTTTCTATTTATATCCTAATAAATCTGGCTGGTAATAATATATTAAAACTAATGTAAAGAAAACAAATTTGAAATTAAGTTTTTGCAAGTATAGGATTTAAAAATCTCAATGAGGAAATACTGAATTTGCTATGTTGTTGGCATTCACAGAGAAAATCAAATTGTAGGAATCTTGATTTCGCTATGTTGTAAACTTGTAACCTGTGTGAAACATTATCGTAGTGTTATTGAAAGCAAATATAATGATTTATGAATTAATAAAAAATAATACCTACCTTTGTTTAATATTAGTTGAATTGAAATAATTCAACTATGAATATCAATTACACGCTATTTTTTTCAAAGTTTGAATTAGAGGCTAGTGCTAACATGGTATTATATACTTAGCTAGTTCTTGAGATAACCAATCAAAATACAGGCATAAAAATACCCGCCCGACATTCCGAGACTTCTAGATGCCTGATTTATCGGCCAAAATTTTGGGTGCTCGACCACCACTAGTTAATTGTATTATATTTAGAGGAAGGTACAGGAAAGGTGGCTAGAAATATGTAAAAGGGAATGAACACAATATGGTTTTTACAATGAAAAGAAGTATACAGTTCACACTTTACTTCACTGCCATTGTACAAAGAGGTAACGGCTACCTCTTGAAGAAACTCAATAGCTACCGCCTAATCCTCTGACCTAAGTTTCATTCTACCGGAACTCATCAGGAGAGAATGTGAAACGCGCAACGCCTATTTAGGAAATAATATTGATGTAGACCACCAAAAAAACCTGTTTGTATTTTTTATACATCTATATAAGGAAAACTTTTTTTTGCTTTATGGCGTAAATTAATTATATTTGGACGAAAGTAAAGGAAAGGTGGCTAGATGGATTATATGTTTCTATCTACCCTCTTCCAAATATAATACTGTTTGGATTTTCTAAAAGTTTCTTCTTCCCAGAATCCTGCTATAGTTATGTATTTAGTTATACATTTTTGTTCAAAAAGATGTGTTATCTATTATGGGTTTTAAAGATATTTTTTCTATTATTTCAAGGTTTCAAAGAAACAAAAGGGTGCAACTTCATTGACATGCTCACTTCCCAGTCTGTGTATACAAATTTTATGTTTGTTTTTACATCTTTGGATATAAAAACTTGTTAACTGACAGTTACATGTAATTGATTGTTTCTCTCTAGGAGAACTTTGTGCAACTGTGCGAACTGCAGCGAGATGTCTCGGGGTTTGACAGTTTGGTACAGACGGACAGAAACTTCTTGCGCCAGGGCTGCTTACTCAAACACTCTCGCAAAGGGTACCAGCAGAGGATGTTTTTCCTGGTGAGCATCGAGTAGAATATTCCCAAACCTGTCAACTAGAAACGACACAATTCCTGTTCTTCTCAATTCTGATTCCTCAACATTTACTATAAGAATGGGACCCTCGAATCATTAAGGATATTTGAGATTCATTGATTTAAGAAAATTTTGAATCTGAAACTTATTGGTGGTTCAGTACCGATTGTAATTATAAGATGAACTCAACAACCAGGGCCCCGGACAGTCATTTATCTCTTAACTGATTGTATTTATGTTATAATGAAGGGTTTATAAGAAAGAATGTTAACAATTTAGATATGAGATTCAGGATTTGAAGGTAAATTGAAAACTCGGATTCGAGATTTGGATTTATAAAATAATGGATTAAACCCAACTCTAGTTTACAATTTAAATATATCTACAAGCATTCTATCTTGTAATAAAATATAAAAATATATTTGCTAAATCAATAAAAGTATAAAAGAAAAAGTGGACTTCACATACCACTCATTAGTTTCAACATTGAAGACCCATTAGTCATTAACCAAGAAGTTATAACTTCTAATTATTTATTTTACGAGATTATATTGTTCTTTCTTCCAGTTCTCGGATATTCTGCTGTACACAAATCGTTCTTTGCAGCCGAGCATGCAGTTTAAAGTTCACGGCCAAATGCCCCTCAGGGCAGTCATTGTGGAGGAAGCAGAAAACAAAATGGGGGCAAATTTTTGTTTTAATATCTATGGTGGCAACAGGTACAACGAAATGAAGTAAATATGGCATGAAGTATTTTATTTAGCTAAATACATAATTGCAAGGACGCCCATTGCTAACACAGGGAAAGTTACATCTCACTGGACTGTATAATATTTGTGTGTTTAATCATATTTTATAGTATTAATGTTCACCTAAAAGTTCTTACACTTTTTTGGGTCATAAATTTCTGGATTTTTGAATGGAACAAATAAAAAAAATTAATAAACTAAAGAATTAATTGTCATATTTGATGTCTTAAAAGTTGGTTAAACATACATAATATATAATTAATTCTCTAAACAACGATATAATATCTATTTTTAAAGTAAAATTTATTAGCAATAAGATAAAAATTTGACGAATGTTTAAACAAAGTGTAAGCCTGGGTAAAACTCAATACAGTGAAACTTATCAGTAAAGAATGCCTTCCGAGATCAAAATAATGTTTGTTACTAAGAATTTTCTGTACTTTGGGAAAATAACTTTAAAACAATTTACAAAATCATCCTGATTGAACATAGTTTAATCTAAATGCACCTAAAGGCCTCTTCTGTGTATATTAACTTTGTCTATTAAATACAACACACTCATTTCTGCATTGTGCAGTATTGTATGCAGGATAATTATGACTAATGAATAAATATTGTATACAGCCAACAAAACAAATTTTATATAATACATAAAATAATACTCAGATAAAATGAAATTTGAACTGTAGACCTTCTGTACTATATGTGTACATGAGTGCAAACTAAACCGCTGGAACAACCCTCGTTAATGGATCAGGAGGAGTGGGAGGGTCAACCTTGACGTGACATGTTCATCAAAATATAGGCTATTTTAGAAACTTTCCCTAGTGGACTCACACTTCACGCGACACAATGGCATTCCTGACATTCCTACAGCAAAATACTGTATAAAGACAGGTGCTCTCAATTTTTGTCTGTTGCTTAGTGATTTATATGCATAAATATGTGTCGTTAGGGGTGTCCGCTTCTGTTATTGGGAAATTGCTTTACTGCTAAGTGCCCCTGTTATTTTGCCGGGGAAATTTAAACTGTAAGTTATTCAGAGGTTTCACTGTATTCAAGTCTTAAAGTACTTGAGGGCAGTATTTTTTTTAACTGCATGTCATTATCTTAATTAATAAAATATGGTATATATTAGTTAAATAAATTTGTTTTTGAAAGATTTAATAAAATACATATATAATTATCAAGATTAGAAAGTTCAAGTAATACTAATATTAATGACAAAATAAGTAGATTTGAAAAGATCATTGAAACATTCACAATGTCCATTTCTTATAAAGTCCTATCTATTAGTGGTGATGGATGTTAACCTAATGAGTTGGGTATGAAATATAAATATTGTTATATATATGGAAGAATGTATATAGGAAACAGAGATGTAAACAAATTAAAGGGAACAAACACAAATGGGATTTTACAATGAAAAGAACAACACCTTTCACACTTCACTTTGCTGTCACTGGACTGAGATATTACTAAATAACACTTTATCTAGCACACAACAAGATACATCTTGATAGAAACTGTGCATCACTCTAAAAACAAAACAACACACAACATGACCGCAATACACCTATCACGTGTCATGACATCATCAGAGAGAAGATGACATAAATTAGATTGTGTGTTTGATAATCAAGATAATTTTAATTTACTATACACAATAGAGGTAATGGCTACCTCGGTTCCTCTCAATAACTCGACCAAAGTTTCATTCTATCAGACATAATCAGGAGGGATTGTGAAACCCTCTCTGAAGACATAAAAAAGCGAGGAAAAAAGGAAATTGGCAAATAATGACAGTAGGCCCTATGAAAAAGAACATGTAAAAGTAACAATTAACATAAAGGACAAACAAAAGAAATAAATATTGGATCTAAATATTAACCTATTCCCTGGTGCGTGTTTAGCACAACGATCTACGCAGTACCAGCAGCGATTTTTATTGTATAATCCTATCCGATACATATTTTCACTATTCACTTATTTTCTCATTTATTGCTTTATTTGTTGGTCATAGAATATCATTAAACCGGTAGCCCCATCTATTAGCTTCAATATGAAGTATTCAGACTTGCTAAAAGTACAGTGGTTCATTGATAGATTGCATTGCAATAACTTATTGCAATGAAACATTGATTCGCGCCCGCACCAGAGAACGTTTGGGAAAACAAAGACGTTGTTCAACACCCGTTCCAGGGAATGGGTTAACTCTTTTCACTATTTGAGGTGTATTTTGCTATATTTATTTATAAAAACAGAAGTAAATTATCATCTGATTTGTGCGGCGAGTATCCAATCCTGTTAAGGTATTTTTATCACTGTTCTAGGATACTGACTGTAGCCGCTAGTTCCCAAGAAGAGAAAGACAAATGGCTGGAAGATTTGACGTCTGCCATTCAAGGGGCTAAAGAGAAGGGTGACAACAAACTTCAGTATCTGAGTCTCAAATCTTGCAGTAAGTTCCTCACAAGTGCAAGCAATGTGTTAATATGCATTACTTGTAATTATATTGCTTTCAATAACACTTCTATTTAAATTAGATTTTCTTATCTCCACGTTAGATTCAACCTTATAAAGAAATAGAGTTCAGAGATAGATATCTTTATTCAAGAAAGTTATTAATTACATCATCATGATATATCTCGATAGTCTTACGAATGGACATTTGTAGCATCTTAAAAAAAATAAAAACATATTTTTCGCATCCACTGTTGATAACATTTTACTATATTATAAGTGTTATTTTATGGGTGATGAAATTATTTATAAATAGTGATATCTGCAGATCCTCTGAATCATCATACTCATCATCAACTATTCCCAGTCTATTGGCGGGTCAGTTTAGTAAAATATTTCCATCTTCCTTTCTTCTTCCACCATTCTTCCTCCTTTAATCACTTTGATTAATGGCCTTCCTCATGGTCTTTTTCCTACAAACTTACTCCACCATTCTCTTTGGTATTCTCTCCTTTCTCATCCTCATTACACAACCATACCATCTCAGTCTTGCTTTCTCTACTATCTTATGTACTCCCTCTCTTTCCTGGATAACTTCATTCCCAATCTTGTTTCTCCACGTTCTTAGTCTCTCTTACATTAATTGTCCATGATTTTTCTGCATATGTTACAATAGTACACTTCAAGGGCACTTTTTTTTCTCTAAAGCGGTTATCTTACACACCTATAGAACAACTCTCCCTGCTTTCATCTTCTTACTAGATCCACTATACTCTCACCATTCTCCTCAATCACACTTGGAAGATGTTTTACATTCTGTACTTTTCTCAGCTCTTCCTCATTCAACATAATTATGAATACGTAAAAGTAGATCTAGTAACCTTTCTAGTTGTCGGGTAGGGTCCTTCTTATGAAAAATTGAACTGTATTTTGATTATACAGCTTGTATGATTGTTTACTGTGTTTGTCAAATTTCAGGCTCATCAGACGAAGTTATTGACAAGTGCGGTGATGAAGGTAACTCTAACCGGGAGAAAGCATCCTCTCAACGCAGCAACACCACCGTCCATGTGTGTTGGCATCGCAACACCAGCATCAGTATGGGAGATCAGCTAAGAGCTGTTGAGGTACTTATGCAACACAAACTATAATGCACTGTATTGTTACCAAAAGAGGGGAAGAGGTTGGTAGGACATAGAGAATCCCTCTCTCACCCCCTCATCCCAAATTATTCTTTCTTAGTCCTTTTTTTTTTTCCACGCCTATACCAGGTTTGTTTGCCAAAAGTGGCACGTTTTTGTAAGGCTGTGCATGAAAAACCACCAATCTGTTATTTATGAATCGATTTTTTAGATGGTTTTATCAGTTTTATGACCACCGCTGTGGTCTAGTTGTCGGAGAGTTCCCGGCTACAGATCCAGAAGTCCCGGGTTCGATCCCCGGTGCTTCTATATTTTCTGTGAAGCTATGGGTCTGGAACGAGTTCATCTCAGCCTCTCGAGGAAAAATGAGAAGCTATTTCAATAACAAATATAGTGGCTCCGGTCTATAAAACTGATATTAATGGTTGGAGAGTTCATTGTGCTTACTAGATAAACTCTCTGTCCAATATACTGAGGCTGCTATGTCGGCATGGTTCAATTGCGGACTGACGCCGTGGAGTTTTTTTAATCATTTATATCTGTGTACAGTTGTATAACAAAGGGGAATGCCCTAGCACTAGTTAAATAACTCACTCCCACCATGTATTTTGGATAGCGCCAGAACTAGCGCAAATCTGGAATGACACTATAAGGGTTAAAGTCTATGCCAGCAGTTATGTTATTAACAATACAAAATATGTTAACACTTTTAAAATGCGTGGCTAGATGGTTCCAAAGTAATTTCCACGCTTTTCTTATAATATGATCTGGACTTGTCACACTTTTGTTTGAGGTTCAGTTCTCAATAATTGTATGACACACATCGGGTTTTTAATGGTCTAAAGGAGGAGCTTCCAACTGGCGACCTGGAATTCTGCGCCCCTTTCACCCGCCCAACCCACGAAGTACTCTAATGTAAAATTAATGTATTTATTTCTAGCCAAGAAACAGAAAGGTTTGACTTGCTTGGGAAAATTCCATGAAAGATCCAACTAATGATATTGTATAATTTCTTCCTTACATCACCTTTATTGTATTAACATTTCAAATATAGTATATTTGAGTTGGAAAACTTGTTTAGTATGTAATTAAACATGTTTAAACTACCACCACAGTTAAATACCCATTCTCACTTTTTGCATGACTTGACAAAAATTAGCTGATTATGATGTGACCTGCAGCTAGACTTGTGGATTCAATTGTGGTTATCGGGCACTTTTAAGTTGGAAACTCCTGGCTTAAAGCATCACTCTTTAAGTAGTCAACCTTGCTAATGATGGGGGAGATTGGGGCTCAATTATTGGTCAGGTGTTCTGAGGGTGCTATTTTTCCTAAATGATTTTCCACTCTCCCTCCACACAAATGGGGCTACTTTTCTTATACATTCTACTCCTCATCCCTACCTTTGTAATTTTGTAAATTGTATGTGGATAGCCAGAATGAGTACCAAGACAAGATGCACAAAAATAATACACTACGCAATAGCCTATCCTATCTTTACAACTAGGTCGCTAAATGATTTGTTTTTGACAACACGCCTTTTATTTTAAGGGGCTATATATATTCGCAACAGTGTGTACCTATTTTTTTAAGCGTGCTTTGTGCCTTACTACACATTTTAGCAATCTGCAACGAGCATTAATTTAAAGCAAGAGGATGTGGAAGGTTAATTTTATCAAATAGAATGAGCTACCTGGAAAGAGGATGGGAAAACCAATATTAAATTACAGTTTGGAGAAGCTTCTCAAAGCCGGGTATCCTATTATGTCTTGATGCTTTGTTCTGAAAATACATCTCTTAATTTATTATTTTATTTGTCTTAGAATCAGCTGAGCGGATACTTACTCCGGAAGTTCAAGAACAGCAATGGTTGGCAGAAGTTGTGGGTGGTGTTTACGAATTTCTGCCTCTTCTTCTACAAAACCTTCCAAGTATGAATTTTAATGTGAAATAATCATTTATATCCTAAACGTTATATATTACCCTGGAAAGTAGCAAGCCTCTCTTGACAGATTACAACATGGTTTCCTTTGTTATTAAATCCTTTTTCATGTTCCTATATAAGTGTCCTATCATTGTTTACCATTATCCTTTTTCTCCCTTTCATTTTTTGGGTTCCCTCTTTTAGGAATTGCATTGCTCATTTCACACTCCCTCCTGATGAGTTTCAAAAGAATGAGACCTCGATCAGGGGATTGGGCAGTGTGACGTAATTTGCCACCCTACCTTGTATTTCCCTATGTTTTCTACCTTTTGTGAACAATTTCCTATTTAATTTCGCGTGAAATCTTCGAAGTTCGCAAGCTGGTTACCGGCCTGACTAATAATAGTATTTACATCTATTAAATAAAATAAAAGGACGGAAGGAACAACGTAAAACATTGTTTTAAATAATTTAAATAAGGAATTAAGATTTAAAGAAGAACACTTACCTTTTATTAAACATATTAATTATCCTTTTAAGAAGTGTGTTTGACTCTTGTATTCATTTTCAATGTCGACCATGTTTGTTTTATCGCATGCGCAGTTCTATCAAACAAGTGAGGAGCGAGTTTCATGGTTGTAGAAGAAGAAAAGAAAAAAAAACAAGTGAGCTGTTCAATTTTTGACAGAAGGAATTAGACATTTAATTCTTTATAAAACATTGTTCACCTTCATTGGGTTATATTTCAATATTTATATTAAACCTGCATTTCATTTGATTTTCTCCCTAGTCCATAGCCAACCATTTATTTTAGTTTTTTTTCGTTTTTTTTATATATATATTAGCTTTCTCTTTGGACTTGGAAGTATGAATAGAACATTTTTAAATTTGAAATATTGGAAGGTTTTTGAATAGGGGAGAGGTCTTCTTCCTGGTTGTTGGTCAAACATGGAGCCAAATCTGTGGAGCTCCCAATTCAAATTATTTTATAGTGAATCAAAGGTTGTGGATTAAAGTAAAAGTAGCAAAAATGGGAAGCTAAGTGTGTGTGCAAGAACTATACTATTTATTTTCGTTTAGATTGTGGAAGAATTTGAAGTGAAACAAATTTATGAAGATGGTGTTTAAATATGGACTAATTAATTATTCATGGGTGAGGTCAAACCAATTCTTCAACTTTCATTTATTGCAATCATTTCTTTTCTCTCTCCTATAAAAATCAGAATTCATTTACTTCCAGAAAGACAGACTAATGCAGAGAATTAATTAACATTTTATTTTATGTCTAATTATTAATTTTATTGATTGTATATTTTTTCCCTCTTCTTTTGGTTTCAACAATACTGTTCTATACCTTGTTAAATTAGAATTATAACTAACCGGAATTCCATAGGTAGGATTTGGATGTGGTAAAAGGCAAACAACAATAAATCCACAAAAGTGCCAACAATTGTTATTTTATACATTTATTTTTATTTGTAGCCTAAATTACATTTTACTTCAACAATCCATTTTTATCCAAATTGTTCATGTTTTTTTTAGTTTTAAGTTTACCCAGTGGTCTCAAGTTTGAAAGTCATAGTGCCACTGACTGAATTAGCCGAGGTACATTGTTTTTCTTTCTCTTAATTATTATTTTTCCCGTAGATACTAGGGGTGGCGCCCAGCAAAAACACAATTATATAGATAAAGATAAATAATAATACACATATTTATCTATAACACTGAAAAAAGTTATATATATTTTTTTATTTATTTATTACAGCAGTAACAATCGATTTTCTTCAAGCAACAATACCTCTTTTTCCAGTGGCAGCACTGTAGATTGTGAACTGTTTCCTTCTTTTCATTGTAAAAGCCATATTGTTTTCTTTCTTTTGTGTGTTTTCTATGTACACAAAAGGGAGAGAAAGTAAAATAATACAAAATCTTAGGTTACTCAAGTATGCAGCATTAATTTCACCCAGATTATGGTATTTGTATCTTAATCATGATTTTTTTTAAAAAAAAGTTTAAATTGATGCCAGCTCCAATCATAGCACTCATTATCAGCATCAACAACTATTTCCAGCCTTCGACTGGGTCATTTTAGTAAAATGCCCACATCTCTCGCTTGGTCTCTATTGTGGTCTTTTTTTAAACATACTTAATATCCATCATTCTCCTTGAGATTTTTTTTTTCTTTACCGTCCTCATTACATGACTATACCATCTCATCTTGCTTCCTCTATTATCTCATGTACTCCCTGTACTCCCTTTCTTTCCCAAATTACTTCGTTACTAATCTCGTTTCTCCTCGTGACAGCTAACATGCTCCTCACAAACTTCACTCTCATGGCCTCCACTTTCCTAGTCTCTCTTTTATTCACAGTCCATGTTTCTGCTGTGACAATGTTTCAACTAAAAAATGCAGTCAATCAAGGAAGTATCCTCTCACCATTACCCTTTGAATGGGTGATGGAAATGATCATGAATAAAGTGGCAGTGAAACGTGGTTAGGAGAAAATGAAAGAAATGATGTTTGCAGATGACTTGATGGTATGGGGAGAAAAGAAAGAGGAAGTACAAAAACAGCTACAAGAATGCAAAGAGGAGGGGGAAAAGTGTGGAATGAAATTGAGTATGACGAAAAGTGAAGTGAAGGTGATGACAAGGCCAAGTAAGGTGATAGAACGAGATTACGTAGATTTGAAAGAAGCAAAGAGCCTAAAGTATCTTGGTAGTATGATTGATTCAAAAGAGGGCAGCAGGGAGAGGTTTTCTACAGGTGTGTAAGAGACCTACTATGGAGAAGAGAAGTGCTCCTGAAGTGTAAGGAAGTGCTGTATAGAGCATATGTCATACCCATAGTAACGTATGCATTGTATTAAATTTTTTCTGCTCCCACCCTTCGGATTAGTCACACTTCCAAAATATTTTAAACTCTGTACATTTCTCAGCTCTACTCAATCCAACTTTATAGCTTTTCTAGGACTTGCCAGGAAAAATTATAGCACCAAAACTTATAAAATTGTGATCATTGATCTTCATCGTGTTAACTTTTCTTTTTCAGGATGACTTCCCACTGGCTAGTCTACCTTTACTGGGCTACACGGTCAACACACCTACAGAAAATGACTCCATTCATAAGGACTTTGTGTTCAAACTACAATTTAAAAATCACGTTTATTTCTTCCGAGCGGAAAGTGAATACACTTTCGGAAGGTAAGTCTAAATCTAATTGGCTTTATATCAGTCTGTCTTCAATGATAGCGATAGCTCAAGATAACCACATCAGTGGGTCACAAAGTCTAGAAAACCACCCGACCTAAATATTTGTTAACTATTCTATATTTAAACCCTGCCGCAGCACTAACACTACCTGTCATCCACATACCACAATAGTAGAATCTAAAAAGAATTCTTAATTCACTAAATAAATTTTAGTTCCTAAACATCTAAGTTGGCACCACTTAATCTAATTTCCTGTTCACTCTACTACCTCCTGAAGAAAATACCAGTTTTTTTAATTACTTTTTTTATTATGTCTTTCAATCGTTTCAGATTATACACTTATATAATAATTACTCTAATGGGGTAGGGATGAGGAAGGAAGCATTTTAGAGGTATTATACCTACATTTGCGTGCAAAGAGAGTGGGAAACCATTTAGGAAAACCATCTTCAATAGAGCCAACCAGAATTTGAACCTTTATTTCCTCCTCATTAGCAGTTCAGTCTAATACGAGAGTGACGCCTTAGGCCATTCAGCCACTGAAGAAGGTAATATTCCGTGTTGGATCGAAATATTAAAGAAGTGTTTGTAAATACATATTAGTGTTTATATTTTTGCTTCATTTAAACAATTTTTTATCATACTTATTTAATGGCATATTATAGGTATTGATGTTAATCCTGTGCAAAGCTTTGACAATTTGAATCCGAATATAAATTTTGTTAGGATTTGTATTTGAATTTTAATATTTAAAGGGGTCATAAGTAATCTAAAAGTCAAATATTTGATTGATTTAACTTTATAAACAAGTTGGCAAGGATCTTTTATTTGATTTGACCCTATAAACTTGTTAATTTTGTAATGTATAAAAAAATACATATATCACCAAACATTTTCATCATAAATTAGTGCATTATATTTGGAAGAAGTTATAGGAAAGTTGGTTAGAAACATATAAAAGGGACGAACACAATATGGCGTTTACAATGAAAAGAAGAACACAGGTCACACTTTACATTACTGTCATTGGACAAAGAGGTAATGGGTTGCCTCTTAAAGAAAATCGATCATCACCGCCCAAACCCCCGACCTATTCACCTTTTCTATAACTTCTTCCAAATATAATACAATTACCTCATAAAGCAGAATGAGATTTTCTTTCCTCATAGAGATATTGTAAGATATTTAATTTGGATTTTGTTCGAATCATTTACATTTTAAAATTTTCAATTTGCATTAGTGAGCAAAGATTCCTATTCGATTCAGAGTTTGTATTCCCATAGGATTAATCTATATAAACATTAGTTTAAAGAAAATGTCGCCAAACGGCTATTTAAATTGAACATTGAAAGGAAGATACGAGGACAAGGCCTACACACTTACCAGTACCAGTAACTGTGGGCCTAAAAATTCACAATTAGGAACACAACAAAACAAATAATTGTGTAATTTTCAGGGTACAACAGTCCCCTTTTTCAGCGGAGGAGAATGTTTTACTCTTGTTTTACTTTCCTCCGCTGAAGAAGGGGACTGTTGTACCCTGAAAATTACACAATTATTTGTTTTGTTGTGTTCCTAATTGTGAATTTTTAGGCCCACATTTTTTTGGTAAATGTGTAGGCCATGCCTTTCTATCTTCTTTCCTATGTTTAGATTAAAGAAAACTATGTTAGACATTACTAATTGACTGTATTTTACCCCCCTACAGATGGATGGAAGTGATAAGCAGTGCAACCCTGCATTCGGGGCGTGTCCGCCTGTTTAGTCGCCAAGAGAGCGCCCTAGAAATGTCTTCCTGAACTTTCTAGTCTTTGTACCTGTGTAATCTTCCACTGCACAGAAAATTGTTGACTCAAGCAGTTTTATCAATTATCTACTAAACCATCCATTTTAGGCTTCTTTTTTTACTTTAAATTTTGACAAAAGCCATCAAGCTTCAGAGTACTTGAATATAATTATATTTTTATATGATAAAAAAAGCCTCTTGATAAATGTCAAAAAATGTGGTTTAAATCAGGAGGGATAGCCAGCACACTTACCTAGGTGATACTGGAGTAGAAATTGTTTAGATATAACACTAAAAAACACACACACATTTTTATGGACAAGCTTTCACTGTCACTGACAGCTTTATCACGTCAGGAGAGTAGACTGATGCTTTTGGTTGAACTGTAAGGTTGACTGTTTTAGTGTTATATCTAAACAATCTCTACTCCAGTATCACCTAGGTAAGTGTGCTGGCTATCCTTCCTAATTTAAACCATGATTTAACCTAGTGCTCTATACCACATAACCTAAATGTCAAAAAAGAGATTGTAAAAGCATTTTAATACATTGGTTTAATATTTGCCAAATAATAAATATATTATATTTTTTATGGGTGACTTTATGGATTTAATATATTCCATTCACGATAGGTTTTTACCTGGATGACAGTTCGAAAATCATATTGTTTAGGTTTTGGGTTGCCAACACTTGTAAAAGATCACAGTTTTGTTATAAATATAAAGATCTTTAATTACCTGTTATATATTACAATTAAAATATCGTACACTTAAGTTTTCTCATACTATTTCATTTTTTTAAATAATTTCTTTTTGTCCAACTTGAAACAATATTTTAAAAATAATTAAAAATACTTATTTTTCGTTTTGGAACGTTACTGATTTTGTGTGTTATAGTGTATACATCAATACCTTTTAATACAGGCATCGTATTTACTTGGAAAAGAGAAAATTGTTGTCATTTTTTTACATACAATACATGATTTTATTTTATGATTATTTTATCGTATTTTGAAATATTTAACTGAATAAAGTATTTTCATCAACTGCGTGTTCGCATCATTGTAAAAAACTTGTTTACCGTTATGTTCAATCATATGGTTTTAAATTAGTCAGTCGCCATTTTGAGGCTATGTTCGTTAGAAGTTTTTGTGAAAGTGATGTTAATATTTTTTTTGAAGGGGAATAAAACTATAGATAAACTTTGTGTCTGACCTCAAATAAATATATAAATAATATAGGCCTAATTACTGTGTTTAACTATCACATTAATATATTACCATCTGTTTTCATTAGAGTCATCCAAAGTGATAGATGTCAGCTTGTTGGCGTAGTGATATATTAGGGATTATTTCTAGTAACATTTCGAGCTGTCATCCAGGTAAACTTAGCTCGTGAATGCCTTATAGCTTGTTGTTTTTGAATGGGTGTTTTAAAAACCAATATTTTCTCTTGGGAACAAAATTAACTGTGGAGGTAATCAAAGTTAAAATATGTGTCGAAATCTGGAGTTTTATTTTCATCATAGAGTAGTCAAGTATGTTACCTATTTTTTTGGCATAATCACAAGTCCAATAAATAGATTTATATGACATTTTTAAAATCCAGTCGAATGTTTTTCTGCCAACTTTTAATATTTATAAAATGGTTGTTTGGAACAAAACGATCATGGGTAACTTAAAAGTAAGAGGGGTGAATCACCACTTACATGGGTAGTAGGGGAGTAAAAATATTTAACACACACAAGCTTTTGTTGACAAACACAATCAGACATTAGCTTTTTCCGTCCATCAGCGGCTTCTTTGACGGTTGAAATTACTGATACGGTTCCCAAGATTGGAGCTGAACTAATACATTTATATAAAAGTCCTTTTAGAAATACAAACTTTTTCCTTGCTGTTAACATTTATAAAGGTTATATAATTGATGTTATTTTATCAGTATTGAACATATCTATCAAAAAGTGACAGCGGCAGACCATATGACTTGGCTTGTGAATATGTGAAAATAGATCTAGGAACTTTTCTAGTTGTCGAAAAATGAAATTTGGCCTAGGTTAGTATATGCGCTGGTTGATAATACATATAACCTCAACCTTAGATAAACTCTTATCCCAACCAGCACACTTACTAATTAGTAATTATGCATTTTAATTTCACATTAATACATGTATACTCTCTAGAATAATTACTGCCATCTAGTAGTAGTCTTTCCAACCTATCTCTCAACACTGTATCAGTTGAAAACATGTATCATTTATCAATTTGTAAGGTTAAAAAAATGGCTTTTTTTTTTTCGGTACATATGAAATTAGTCTGTGGTTTAGATAAATAGGTTTTATGTCTTTATTACTGGTATCTTAAAACTGCTAAAAAAACATGAAATTCATCCATTAAAATAAGCCAATGCTAGTTCCATGTTTTATGCCACTTTTTTAAATTGGAATGTAATCATTATTTGTGTGGCAGAAAGGTGCATTAAAAAACCCATGGAGAAACAGAAGATAGTCAGAAATTTCTACGAGTTTGATGTTAAATTTTATAGTTTTGGTTTACCTAAGTAGGCTCTTTTTGAGTTCCTCACTTCTGAAAAGTAGGGTGGTTGGTTTTCCCTCTTAATGAACTAAATTTAAATGTGGTTAAATAAACAGGTGTGATAAATTACATATTTTTATGTCATTTAAATGCATATCACTGTAAATAATGTCATTTATTAATAAATAAACAAAATAACAAAATGCTCATTTCTGTGAGAAACGGGCAAACATGCACAGAAAAAAAATTGATATAAGTTAGTGGTCGAAGAAATATATTTAAAACAGCTCCTTTAAATCTTTATAAGATATTCCTTTATTGGCATTGTGCCAACTTAAAGGAATAAATATATTAATACATAAAATATAATTCATGTTAATAAACGTATGGTTTTGTTAATTTGATCAAGACTGTTATGGAAATTATACTTGTGTATTAAGTACATATCTAGTAGCGTTTATGAAACTGCCGGTATAAAATTAGCAACTCATTATATTGGTTTTATAATTTACATCACTTGAGAGTAATATATGAATAAAGTATCCCAAGCGTATGCATTAATTTTAATTTAGTATGAGGATGGGAAAAGCAGAACTTGTATATTTACTAAAGATGGCAGCGCAATAGAAACACCGAATTGAACACAGCCAGACCTCTGCTCATCTCTATACTTAACTTACTTGACATATTTTGATGATGAGTGTGAGTCATAAAATACCAAGACACGCAGATACAATGCCAAGCAGGGCTCTTAAACTCGTGTTTAAAAGTATTGTGATGTGAAATTAAATAGTAATCCTGGTGGTTTATAAAAGCCCAGTTAAATGATACAGCTAGATGAAATATTAAAGTAGACAATATTTTTATAGTATCATCTTTAGAGTAAAAATTTTGTAATCATCAACCGTTTCTAGCCCGTGGCTGGATCATTTCAGTAAAATGCTCCGTCTTCCTCCTTTATTTGCTTCTATGTTTCTCTTGCTCACACACTTGCTGTTATCTACTTCTCCCACCTTTTCTAGGTCTCCCTTGCGATCTTTTACCCACATACTTAATTTTCATCATTCTCCTTTGGATTCTTATCTTTTCCATCCTTGTGTACTTCCTTTTACTAACGAATAAGTTTTAATGATATGAGATGCTGCATTCCTATCCTTATTCTATTTAGATATTTACATCACTCTAGTATTATTAGAGGATTTACCTTAAAAGACTTTGGGTCAACTCTTCATTCTTCAAATTGCCAAACATAAATAGCTTTTACTTTTGATTATTGATAATATTTTATTGTCTTCTCTCATTTAATGGTATGTTTTTGGGACTATATATGTTTGTAGTTACTCGTAAAAACCTATTGTTTGGTAACTTTCATTCTAAGAAAGTTTATCGAAAGTTTATCTAGTTATATGAACTAAGTATATTGATTTTTTTTTAATAATGACATACATAGTGGTTTTAATACTGATTATTTCTGTATAGTTGATTTTTATATATAGTTTGTATATAAAATGTTATAAAGATATACTAAATAGTAACTAAACGTTGGTTATTAAATAAAGCCTATTTTAGACCAACAACATTTAATAAAAGTCTTTAAAATTTGGCATTGTATGAATATATTTTGAGTTATCAATTATATATTCTATTAAAAAGTTTTAAATAATACTTCATTATGAATTATGCCTGGTTTACACGATGCGTGAAACCATGCTCTTTGGTGAGCACGCAAGTCCGAGTATACTCGAAGCAAATTATCTGTTCGGTCTTGACGCAAATCATGAATGAAACTTAGATATTTTGTGTTCCAAGCAAGTTGTTCCACATCCACAACATGTATTACTCATTTATATTATTGTTGTGTTTTTTTTAAATAATGACTTGACGTTAATCTTAAGAAATGACTTGTCAGTTTATTAAATTGTATCAGGCAGAAATAGGCCTCTGCTAGACAATATCCCCCCTTTACAGATAGAATTCAGTTCCTCGTCCAAATTCTTTGCATTTTTTCCATAGCTTTCTGCAATTAATTTCAAATTAATTGGGATACCATAATAATCAAGTCACTGACACTCTTACAACTTGTCAAACTGAAGAAAAGACTCCCACTGTATTTTTCTGGTAGAAGTAGGTGAGGGAACGTACACACGAAAACTGAACAACATGTAAACACTTCCGAGCACAGGACTTGTTTGCAAGTAACACACATGCAAGACATCGAGCTTGTTTTCTTGATCAGTTTTATGCATATTGTAAACCAGGCATTACTGTTTAATTTATATCTACAGTATTAACTAAACAGACTAAGAATATGAATACAATTGTACCATTTTTATTTCCACCATTGTGGTAACATGAGTTTTGAGTTTTCAAATAATGGATTTCTTACGAAATTTAATCTGTATACCTTGAATGCAGAGTTATTTTTAAGAATCATGTTTCGCTTCTCAGTTACCTTAAAGATTTATATACTAGAAATTAAGCAGAAATTGTTGAAATTGTTTAATACTTGTACATGCAATGAATTGTTTTACGATCATGTAAATCTAATCCATTCTGTCTGAATGGAAGAATGTTTTATTTTACAGACATTTTAAATCTAATATATATGTATATACAGGTATACCTTGATATTACATCATGTTTTGTTACAGACTGTTGTTGTAAACTTAATCATTGCCCTTTTTTTCTTTTATCGATGAATGTATTATGCTGCAATCATCATATGTGTACATAACTGACATAAATTACCATAAATTAACAGTTTATAAATTCACTAAATCACAGAGCATAACACACAGATGCTGTACATTTTGTGTTTGTAAACAAAATGATTCCATAAATAAGGCGGTATTGTCATATTGCTAAGCTGTCATATCTACAAGGCAGCTGTCAAATACTTGGGGAAATAGCTACAATTTAAAACCGTTGTATAAACAAAGCTTTGGAAAGAGGGGTATGCCTGTATTTTGAGTCACTAAACAAAAAAAGCATATATTTTATCTAGAGTAAATTTTTTTAACGCTACTGTAACAAATTTATAATGTAAATATTTACTTGGATTAAAAAAAAATTTTGGAAAAATGTTGATACTCATAGTTGATAAGTAAATTAGTTTAACTGGCAACTCATTTAATTTAGCTCAAGAGCGTTGCTAAGAATTCTTGATAACACACACTGGACAGAAATGACATCTTCTATAAGAAGGCTGACGTTATAAACAACCAGTGAAGGATACATTCATCGAACTCTCCCCTTTAGAAATATTAATAAGAAAAGCTGTGATAATAAGTGCCTTTGGAATATTTACAGTATGAAATGGAATGAATATTTAATATCTTGTATTTGAAATACATACAAGTGCTTAAAACAATATATTTCTATAAAGAAAACATCATTTCACTTTTTGAGGTATGTTTTGTTATAAAATATGTAATAAGTACATAAAATAAGGATGGAAAGCACACTGATGCTTATTTTTTTCCATCCCTCTTTTCTTTACCTTCTTCCATGAATAATTTGACAATTCTGTGATTCTGGAGTAAAAATGTTTGTTTAGATAAAACACCATTAAACCCCAAAAAGGCCAGTTTTCACTGCCACACGCAGCTTCTTCAGGTTCATAAAGTAAACTGTTGTTAAAATTAATAATTATACATTCCCCATATGTTCTCTCTTCTTTTCATACTGAAGGCGCTTCTCAGGTGTAACTGCTCATTACAATTCAAACTGTATTTATCCCTGCTAAGAACAACATGGTTTTTAAGTATTCAAAATTTGAATTGGGATTACCATAAGGGTGTTGCAAACTTAAAGGAAATAAATACTCTCACACTGTAAAACAGTCTTAATAGTAGACACCTTCAAAGATTTAAAAAAAAGTATGTTATTTGAAAAATTGTTTTGAAAAATCATGATGTTTGTACATAGTTTTATTCTTTATAAACCTATATATATATTGTGCAACATTACAATTTTGCATGCTACAATTTTGCATGCAATTTAATTATCGACATTTAATTTAAATTCTATCTTTGTTTAACAGTGTCATAAATAATATGTTGTACCTACTATGTATAATTCATTTTATTATTGGGTTGTCAATAAATTATGCCATACACTTTTGTTTTTCAATGATTTTTGACCACCTTCCCTCCTTATTAACATAATATATAATGCACTTTATCAAGGTGCACAGTATCTAAGAGTTTAAAAAATATTTTCCTCTTCAGAAAGTCTTTTAAAATATTGATCAAACTCCTGGATCTGAGCCCGCAAGTAAGCTATATACACACTGAGTGGCGGCTGCCATTAATGACCTTAGTGCTTCTTAACATTTGAGAAAAGCGGGTGGGTGCTTTGTGTGTTCAGCACAAAAAAGCCGTTTTGCTGCTAATCTTAGCTTTCTAGACCAGAGTAGCTAGTTATTTATTCACAGTGCAGACTTTTACCTCGTTTCAGACCCATTGCTTCTAAAAAAAAAGGTAGTATAGAGGATTGAACAATTGACTCTTTGATCTGTAGCCAGGCACTCTAACCACCTGACCACAGTAGCAATCACAATATTGAGAGAAAATACTAAGAACCAAATCTTTCAGATAGCTTTTAAGTAAGAAGTATCTCTCAGGTTTCATATTCTTCTGATATCAATAGTTGGAAAAATCCGCTCAAATTGAGATATTCTACCTCTTGAAGAGTTATAATCTCCTAGTAGAACTAGTAAGAAAATTCTCTCAAAATAAGCCAATATTTGATATTTTTCTCGATGGTTGTACTAAGAGAATATGAACCTGCAAGAGGTATAAAAATCTAGAAAAAAAAATCCATCTAAAGGTAATAATTGGCGACTTTGCCTAATATTCTTATTAGGAAAACAGAACTCTTCAGAAGGTTTAATTTTTATACCTCCTTGAATATTATATTTTCCTAATACAAGTTTAAGAAAATCCCCGATTCCCATCCTAGTTTTTTTTTTAAGATTTTTATACCTCCTTGAATATTATACTTTCCTAATACAAGTTGTAGTAAAATCCTTTCAAATTTAACAAATATTCTTTAGATTTTTTTGATGCCCTTATTAAGAGAATATGAAACTCCAGGAGGTATTATAAAACAGACTTGGTTGCTTGCTCTGATTGATTTTTATACCTCCTTGAATATTTAGTTTTTTTAGATTTTTATACCTCCTTGAATATTATACTTTCCTAATACAAGTTGTAGGAAAATCCTTTCAAATTTAACAAATATTCTTTAGATTTTTTTTGATGTCCGTATTAAGAGAATATGAAACTCCAGGAGGTATTATAAAACAGACTTGGTTGCTTGCTCTGTTTGATTTTTATACCTCCTTGAATATTATACTTTCCTAATTAAAGTTTAAGAAAATCCCCGATCCCCATCCTAGTTTTTTTATATTTTCATAGCTCCTTGAGTACTATATTTTCCTAATACAAGTTGTAGGAAAATCCTTTCAAATTTAACAAATATTCTTTAGATTTTTTTTATGCCTGTTTTAAGAGAATATGAAACTCCAAGAGGTATTTATAAAACAGACTTGGTTGCTTGCTCTCTTAGAACTATAGTAATGCTGATACGTTCCTAAACAATTTTTTCCCTTTAATTAAAGGTAAATAAAATTCGGCAGCTGTAAACTGTGGATCTGAATCAGGGGATACAGCTGCCTCACCTTATTAGTAAAATACTTAAAATTAAGGTCACATTTTGGCATTGTATTTAGAAATATGGAGAAAGTATATGATGGAGGAATTCCTTCTCAGTAAGCCGGTACCATAAAAATAGAATATTTATGATTATAGAATTTTGCTACTCATGATATTTGAAAAGATAGTCTATTAAATAAAATTTACCTTTAAGTTTTTAATTGGAATTTATTATATTTTAACACTTAACTGCATGAATGCATCATAACGAAAAGTGTTTACATTTAACTACTTTCTCTATTTCTTCTTATGTTCAAAGATTTGAATTTGATATTCATAGGGAAAATGATTTATATTTGTCAAATAATGGATTTGATCCAACTTTATTTGGGGGATGATGGAGATAAAAATGAAACAAACACTTTATTAACAAATTATAGACTTTATTGAGACATTTTTAAAGTACATTAAAATGTAACAAGTAACAAATTATTAAGACAATGATTTTTCAATTTCGTTACATCCCACCCTCTCCATCTTACTAGAGGTTTTCCTTATAGTTATATGATTATATATTAACATCCAATGTCCTTTATTTTATACCTTTTAATTGTTCCTATCATTTTTTACCATTTTCCTTTTTCTCCTCTTTTTGTGTTTTTTTTTTGTTTTCTCTTTTAGGAAGTTGCGTTGTGCGTTTCACACTCCTCCCTGATGAGTTTCGATAGAATGAAACCCAGGTTGGGGGATTGGGCGGTGACGATCAATTTTCTTTAAGAGACATCCATTACCTCTTTGTCCATTGGCAGCAGTGTAAAGTGTGAACTGTGTTCTTCTTTTCAATGTAAAGGCCATGTTGTATTCGTCCCCCTTTTATGTGTTTCTATCCACCTTTCCTATACCTTCTTCCAAATATAATATAATTAATATATTAAAAACTTTTGTAATAAATGTTTATAGATCTATTCTGGTGACAAAATCTAGAATTATGGAAGTTACCAACCTTATTAAAAGTAGGTACACATGTATATCCTAACAATAGTTCACTGAACTATACAAGTTAATTTATCTTACAAAGTGTTTGTAACACATATATCTTATAACAATAGTTCACTGTATTATAACTTATAGACAAGTTAATTTACATTTTGTGACGATCAATTTTCTTTAAGAGACATCCATTACCTCTTTGTCCATTGGCAGCAGTGTAAAGTGTGAACTGTGTTCTTCTTTTCAATGTAAAGGCCATGTTGTATTCGTCCCCCTTTTATGTGTTTCTATCCACCTTTCCTATACCTTCTTCCAAATATAATATAATTAATATATTAAAAACTTTTGTAATAAATGTTTATAGATCTATTCTGGTGACAAAATCTAGAATTATGGAAGTTACCAACCTTATTAAAAGTAGGTACACATGTATATCCTAACAATAGTTCACTGAACTATACAAGTTAATTTATCTTACAAAGTGTTTGTAACACATATATCTTATAACAATAGTTCACTGTATTATAACTTATAGACAAGTTAATTTACATTTATCTTACAAAGTGTTTGTAGCACATATATCTTATAACAATAGTTCACTGTATTATAACTTATAGACAAGTTAATTTACATTTATCTTACAAAGTGTTTGTAGCACATATATCTTATAACAAAAGTTCACTGTATTATAACTTCCAGACAAGTTGATTTAAATGTAAATTAACCTGTTAGGAATTTATAGTGCAGTTAACTATTGGTAGGATGTACCTTTGTTTAAAACACTTTATAAACTAAATGTGAATTAACTTGTCTGAGAGTCATAATAATTAACCTACCATGCAAACCATTCATAATATGTAATTCAGTGATTATATTTGTGTTACATTTGTAAAATAAGGTGGTCTAAATTTTAACAGAACTCTTGGTTTATTAAACTGTAAAATTATAGTTATCATATTTACATCATATTATTAAATTTGGAGGATGTACACAAACATATTAAAATGTTAAAATGTTACAACAATCTTTTTGATATATTTTATTCCATTCAAATCTCATACTGTGTTTATAATGAGAGATATGGGATTACCAATATTTTATTTTAAATATTGCCGAATTTCGGCCTTACTACAATTTTGTTGATATACAATGTTTTCTTATGTCGGTATAATTAGTTTTGTTTCCAGCTTCTGTCATGTTAACATTTTGTTCAGTTCTGTTTCTGTTATTATTGATTAAATATGTAGTAGATTATAGCCATAATTTATCTCAATTATTTTAGTCAACTTAGGTGTGCAGTATGCAGGAACTTGCTTGCCAATAAATTTGAGGATTCTACAGCTTTGAGTCAACCTAGGAGGTATTGGGGTAGAGTACTTGTCTCAGAACCCAATGTTCATGAATTCAAAGCCAGTTGGAGTCGACGGATTTTTCTTGATCAGTTAAAATCTGTAGTCCAACTTCCTTTGGAGGTGAAAAAAAGTCATGTTTTATGTTGATTGTGGCATGTAAAAGAACCCTGGAAGATATGTGGAAATACTAGGGATATGTAAGACTAAAAAATATCTCTTGGGAAAAAAAAATCCGGATCTCATCTCAAAAGATACAAAAAAAAACCTCAAAAATTCAAGACATTTGAAAAAAAATCAAATCAAATACCGTCGACCCCAGCTGGGGTTGAACCCAGGAAAATCGGGCAATGAGGCGAGCATTTTACCTAAAGTAAAATATATATCATTATATCTTATATATATTCATAATATTATTTTAATTCTTTTCAGTTATTTGTTTTAAACCAGACTAAGGGCCGAGATCTCTTTTGAATAACAACAGTTCGTTCCCTCCCTGGTTCGTAGTTTCGGCCCTAAATTATTGGTAACTAAAATTAACAGCGAAAGGACTGGGTGTTGTGTTTGTTTATGAGTTAAGTTAGTTCATAGATCATGTTATAATCATAAACCTTCCTCTACTTGCTTGGATGTGATTTGTGAAATGTTCAGTTCGGAGAGAGGTGAGGAAAGAACACAACAATGAGAATATTATGCAAATGGCCACTGGAACGTCAAGGTCACCAACTCAGGATACTTTTTTTTCAAGCGCCGCGTCTTAATACCCATTTGGGTTATACGCTTATGATTTTAGGGATTAGGAAGGTTATACTTATAAGAGATGTACTTACATTTGTGTGGAGTGCGAGTGAAAAACTTATTGTTGGGGATAGGAAGCATAGATAATTAATTCTATAGGGTATATAGAAAGCCTAAGTAAATACTAATCACAGCCAAGAAATTTATCTTTACTCCCAAAAAACAGTTGGCAGTGTGTTTCTAACAGTTTTTCTTTAAATTCAAAATGGAGTAATCCTGTGTTTGTCTCAAGTGTACTCTCTCTTCTTTCTTTCTGTTTGATAAAGGCAACAATGCCGAAATATGGTTCTATTTGAGTTAAAATGTGTGTGTGACTACTTCTACTATAGAAGAAAGGAAGATGTCACCTTTGTGCAATGGATTCTTTACACATTTTCCCTCATTAACTAGGTGTGCTTTCTTCATCAAATTTACCCTTTTTAGTTTATTATGCCTTTTTCCTTAGTTTTCTCTAGGGCTTTTGGCACACAAATAGCTTAGTGCAAGACAATGTCAAGTGCATGTTAGTTCAAAAGTGTACTATGTAAAACTTATTATTGATTAATGTTTATAACTTATCTTTCTGGTAGGAGGCCAGAACCAAGTGAAAAGCTGCTCTTTAAATGGGTAAGAAATTTATTGGCTTGATACATAAAAATTATTGCTAAATTGGTGCAAGCAAGCCAGTTTTTATGAATATTATTATAATTAATTATAAAAATATTAATGCTATTATTATTATTAGGGGGTCCATCTTACGACAGGTTCATTACTTTCGTCAGTGAATGTAGACCACCAATGTGATTTTCTCTGCCGCCTCCTTCAGCTACTAGAATTTTCTTCTTTCCTTCAAGTCATCAAACATTTGATTCTCCTTCCTTCCTAAGCTCCTCTCTCCCTCAAACGTTCCTTCTATGAAGCACAGAAGACAGTTCCTCCTAAGAAATGCTAATGTCACTTCAAATAAAATAATTTATTTTATCCGCAATGGTAGTCTGATAGTATAAAGCGACACTCTGGAAATATATTGGACGAAGAGATTGGGGTTTGAATCCTGATCTGGTGGTCTGAAAGTGGTTTTTTCCTAAATAGTTTTCCACTCTCCCCGCATGCAACTTCCTCATCCCTAACACAATTATGTATAACCGCAATGGGTGGTTTATTATTATTATTATTTAGCACCATGTCTTACTACCCGTTCAGGTTATACACTTTAAGTACTAATTACGCTAATGGATTAGGAATGGGGAAGGTTGAATTAGAGGAAGTGAACCCACATTTGCGTGGAGGGAGAGTGGAAAACCATTTAGGAACTCCCCCTCCCCCAGTTCACCCGAGCGAGATTCTAACCTCGATCCCCCAGTCCTCATCAGTCGAGCTCAACATGACTAGCACGTTAGCCAACTACGCTACTGAGGTGGGTCGCAATGGGTGGTGAGTGACGCTGAAACAAATCATTATATAAGAGTCTTAATTTTAAATAATTTTACTGCACATTTTTTTATTTAGATTAGTTACATTTTAAAAAGATATTCAGCCCATACACGGTTTGATACCCGGGGGGACTTTATATAAGGCTCACTTGAGATAAAATTAAATCAAAAAGCTTGAGCTAGCAGGCCCATGAAAAAATAACCCTCGTCAAAGTTAAATTCTGAAATGTGTTTATGTACCATCCTTTCAATTATGTGTATTTTCTTGGATCATGCAAAGCTTCATCTTTCACTTTCTTAAAAAACAGTGTTTTTACGGCGAAGATCCCAAACACACCGCCAAGAACTATAAAGTATCCTCCATAGACCATATACTGAAAAGAAAGAAAAGTTTATCATTAGCATGTTAGTATGTTTGTTTTGAAGGCTTTTGAGTGGATTATAATTAATGTTTTCGGTTCTGAGCTGTGTTGAGGATGTTCTCGTTGACGTTACCTACAACAGCACCCTTTGGGACATATGATGAAACAAGTTGTACAATACCAACCAATCAATCACAAGAAATATTAGCGCTGATTGATTTGGTGTGGAGTTAACAGTTAAATCTATAAAATGACCTCAAGCTATTGTCCACACACCATCCATCCCAGATGATGACTGTTGTAATTGCAATGGAAACTATGCGGCTGGTCCAAAATCACTAGTTTTTGTATAAGTGTGTGCTATAACTAATATTAAGCCATTACAGTGGCCAAATGGTTTAAGGTGTCACTCTCATGTTAGACTCGCCCGCTGATGAAGAGATCAGGGTTTGAATCCCGGTCAGGTTTAATGATGGTGGTTTTTCTTAAATGTTTCCCAAATCTCCTTCCACACAAATGTAGGTAGATCACATTTAAATGCTTTCTCCCTTATCCCTACACCATTAAAGTAATGATCATATATGTATAACCTGAACAGGTAGCAAGACGCTGTGATAAAAAACATACATCTATAAATAATATTAACATTTGAATATTTTCCATGAAGGATTTGAAAATAAGATTTTTATTTTTAGCATTATGTCATCCTACTCGTTCAAGTGATACAGATATGTACTAATTATGCTTATGTGTTAGGGATATGGAAGGTTTAATTTAGAAGAATTACACTCACATTTGAATAGGGAGGAAGAGAGGAAAACCCTTTAGGAAAAAACAGTATGAGGAATCTCTCTGTCATTGCCAATACAGTCTATTGTGAGAGCGGCTTCTTAGACCATTCAACCTTGGATGCGGGTTTGAACATACCTAGTTAGCTAATTTTAATAATGTAATAATGTAATTATAGTAAAAGCTTGACACTGTCAGAACATTTAATAATATATAATTAGTTATTTGTAAATAGTAACTTCCAATATTTTGGTTGTAGTTAAAACATATAATGCTATGCTTTAGAGTAGTTTAACCAAACATAGCTTTGAGGCAAGCCTAGCCACTTTTAAGACTCTATTTTTACAACTCGAGTGAATGTCGATACACATATTACAACCATTTTTAACCATTATTAGTATGACACCTTAGATCAGTCGATAGCATGTCTGACCATAGAGATAAAGATCTCGGGTTTGATTCCAGGCATGGCTGTTGTGTAAGTTCAGAAAGTTAATGTTAAATAACTCAAATTTTTTTAAATATTAAAATGTGACCATTATTATTTTTACATTGAATCTCAAATATCCTGAAGGATTCAAAGGACCCTAGTAATGGGTTAAATAGCCAAGCTATTATACTTTTTATGTAGGATTATAACCGCTAAATATCATATTCTTTAAATTAAAAAATGACACCTCAACTCAATAATACTTTAAGGCAAGAGTCTGGGATGGATGTGCAGAAATCATCAGATACATAAAATACAAGTGAACAATGACCCTGGGCACAGGACGACTCCTGGATAGTTAGGTGGTAAGAGCATTGGTATACAAAGTCAACAATCCTGAGTTCAATTCTCATGTCAAAGTGTCATTTCTCAATTTAATGAATAATAATAGTAAATTTGAGTCCTTACCTGCTGCCTGGGCCCAAGGGCTAAGCCAGTTGAGCTCACGACCACCAGCGTGATAAGGGTCTGTACGAGGAGTGTTAGCAAAGTGTTTACTCCAAATATCAGGCCATAGCTGTCCTCACTGATGTTGCGGGCAACTTCCGCACTGCAAACACATCACCATAAATACAGCTGACATCACAGAAATACAAACAAGTGCTTCAGGACTAAGACATATATGATAACAGTGTTGAAACTTTGACTTGGCTTCAAAAATAACATTTAGACTTTGACAAGTACAAAGCTTCGCAACTAAAAAATATTGACAGCTAAAATAATCAACTTATGTTCAATTATTGCTATTTTTAGGAGTTTAAATACATTATATAATTTATTGTTAATATGATATAATATAAAGTAATAGAGTAACATGTTGTGATAGTAACTTAATTTATCAAATCAGAATGGAATATTACAAATAATAATTGTGAGATACAAAAAAATTCCAAGTGATTTTTAGTGCATAGAGTTATATAAATAAACACATTGTTTTTAAAGCATAAAACAATAACTTGGGATCTGTGAGCTTGGGTTTTTTTCATTCAAGTCGAGTATTTCTAAAAGCTCCTGAGTTCAAGTATAGGCTTATTCATAATTTTAAAATGTTAAAAAGTATATTAAAACACATGTTCTTAAAATATGAATTACACTCATTTTTATAAATGGTAAATACTTTTGAAAAAAAAGTTAAAAAATGGAAATATAAGTTTTTAAATTAGAAATAACACTTAAAAAACACAATTTAAAAATAAGAACACTCAAATAAAAATCTAATAAAAAACAAATAATTAAAATTGTTTCAACACTAATGTCTTTAAGGGCATAAAAATTATACTAACAATAAAAAACTAAGTTAATAAAATTAATAATTGCATGATGGCTTGTAAATGTATAACCCGACAGTGTAGAAACACTGTACCATGATGTAAAGTAAGTGATAGCGAAGGCAGCCAACCTGAAAGGATAGTGAGGTTAGGCCTAGGTAGGAACAAACACACTTCTCTCTTCATGTCTTATTAAACTTTTACACTTCCCACTTCTTAACTTTCACAGTTGCACATTAGGTTGAATTCTCGGGAATATTACTTTTTCATTAATGTCTTTTCATATGAAAAATAAATATTTCGGAAAATTCAAAACAATGTGCAACTGTGAAAGATTGAAAAAGTGGGAAGTGTAAAAGTATAAGAAGAAATAGAGAAGTGTGTAGGTTAGGCCTAACCTATAAGAAAACATAAGAATCATAAACCATTAGAAATTTGAAGTGTTTCGTATTTTGTTTATTATTCCTTAGTCATTAGTGTAATCGTAAATGATCCCGCCTTCTGTTCCATTTCCATTCCTCTATGTGGAGTTGAACATCCCGATTGTACGGGCTCTCATTAGACATTATTTTATTAAGAAATTTACTTTAATTTAATTTGTAATGCTTACAAAAGTTGATGCTCATACTATAAAATTAAAAATAATATTTCTAGCAAACAATAGGAAATAGTAAGCACTTTTTTAAATATAAATGTAGTAAGTTCGCTAAAATATGTGTTGCAATAAATAAGAGCAGCATTGATTTTATACAGGTTAACCAACATAATTCTATAACTAAATAGTAACTGAACTAGAATTAGATTTGTAGCTAAACATATTAATTAATACGAGTTTTAAATATCTTAAGTTTGAAAACATTTAATAAAATATATTTTTGATATTACATTTTTAATTTAACATAAGATTATTTTAGAAAGGGTCCAAGTAAACTTAGTAAAAAGAATCATTCAATTATTTGGTAATATTAGCTATTTTTATTTTCATTGCTTTGTCATGGCAATACAAGGAAACAACTTCAATCAAGTATAAATCAAAATGGACAACAATATTGAATAAATTTACCGATAAAAAGTGATTTTAAGCTCTATTACATTATTAATATGAAAATTTAAATTAATTCTTTACAATTTGTTAAACAACCAAATGATTTATAAGTGAAAATGCTGATATCATCTCAATTAAATAGATTATGCTTACTATTGTGTTTTAAAAATTGATTATTAAGTACATAAAGTTGAAACTCGAAAATAAAGAGCTTACAAAACTTTCAATCTCCAGCTTAAGCGACAAGATCGAGATCGAAATATGACTCGCAGAACCCTACAAAAAACCAAAAAAATTCAAACTTCAATTTGGTTTTTGAGAAAATTTCATTTATTTGATACTACTTTGCTTTGAAATTAAAATAAAGAGCAGAAACTTACGTTGTAATGGTGATGAGTCCGTTGAAGAGGATAACAAACATGCTATAGCCGGAATATCCAAGCCAGATGGACTCGCTGACGGCAAAGACATACAACATGACACCCACAGCCACACACCCCAGTCCTAGGAACACATCGCCAACACGTGTCCAGTCGAACCGAAGGAAACCACATCCAAATGCTACGGCAGCACCTTTAATAAGCAAGCACTACCCTGTTTGTTTTTGTTTGGGTGCCTTAGAACAGTTTATTTATTAGATATATTGAATGTGCATTTGATTATCAGTACATAACTTAAAAACTAACTTAAATCTAGAGCCGACACAACACACAAACACCTCGGTCGTTAATTTATCATTTTTAAAGAAGAAACCCCAATTTCCCCAATGATAAATTGTTAATCCATGCCAGGAAGCACAATTTTATTTGTCAAATTAAAAATGCAATAAGTCGCCAACATAATAGTGGATTTGTCTCAGGCAGGATTCTTCAACCCGTAGCAACGTTATTTGTGGCCCACTTGCTCATGAAAAATTATATCAAGAGAAAAAATGGCAAATACAGATATTACATAAATTACATAATATACTAACAAAATAAATATCTTTTATTTTATAACAGATTTTTGCGTTAAGAAAAGTATTGTGTTTTAAAACAAAATGTACTTTTAACCGGCAAGTGACAGTTCTAGTAGAGAAAACAAATCGTGCTACCTCCTGGTATGATACAACAAAGAACATATTTCATGAGAAATCCTAATCCCTAGTGTAAGTATAAGTGTATAAGAATGAGCTAATACAAATATTTATTCAATCCAAATATTGTTGGTACAGTATTGACAACATAGAGAAAATTTGGCCCTTGGGCATAAAAAGGTTGAAGACCCCTGGTCCAAGGGATCACTCTCACAATAACAATACACTGAATTGCCGATGACAGGGAGGTCGGGGTTCAAATCCTGGCCAGGTGTACTGAGGGTGTTTTTTTCCCCTATATTACTTTCCACTTTCCCTCCATACATTACCTCTAAAGCTTACCTTTATTTATCCCTTCCCCTATTCGTGTTAATATTATGCAGGTATACCAAAGAGGCAGACATAAACACACACACAAACAAACTTTAGTTCACAGCTGTACCTAGTAGGGAACTTATTGCTTCTACTGCCCCGTTGTATTTGGCTGTCTCAAGCTCGCCACTCTCTTTGAGAATTACCTCGTAAACCATTTGATTATAGCCATAAGCCTGAAATAGAATTAAAATATATTTGTTTTTTGCTGCGTCTCACTACCCGTTCAGGTTGTACACATATATCTTAGTTACGCTAATGTTGTAGGGATGAGGTAGATATAGTTTGTAGGAAAAATACTCCTATTTGCGTGGAGGGAGGGTGGGAAAACATCTAAGAAGAATCACCCAACCGAGGTTCAAACTGTGATCTCATCTTTACACATTAGCACATTAGCTAAAATAACAACTTAGATCATGCAACCACTGAAATGGCTAAATAGCTGGGATGGGGTTGCATCCTATATTTATCTAAGCTGAATCTCAAATTTTAATATCTTAAATTTTCTTTCGAATCTCGAATCTTTGAATTTTTAAAAATGTACAATTTTAGCATAATCAAAATATTTAAAATTGAATTTTGAAAAGTTGTTTAATTCTTGGTACTACTGACAAACATTATTTTATTTGTCGTATATGTTGTGTCATGAAAAATTAAGAAAATCCTTTTTGATTAAATTAATAATATTAATACAATTTTGTCCTTTTTAGTTTTTAGTGAGTTTGTTATTTTACCAACCACACAAGTCTATATAATTTATTTTACCAACTGTTGAAAACTGGGATTTTAAGTCAAGGTCTTCCTTCTTAAGGTGTATTCGAGTTATCTTTTTGAGATTTTTATGAATTTTGAATCTCTCGAATACCATGAGACTTGAGGGGTTGAGGATTTAAGTGTCCAATCTCTGGTAAAGAGAAATTTAAAAATAAATAGTGATATTGCTCTAAGGTGTTAACGTGTCTTAACTCTTAGCTAATTTGTGTATTAACCATTTGGTTTATGATCTCAATTAAAAGTGTATATAAATGGACAAACATTATTTGAATCCCACTGTAGTTGGGAGAGCTTGAAGTTATCCGAGAAAACGAGTGAGTACACGAGATAGTAGAGGAAGAAAGAAGAGAAAGCTAGACCAAGATGGTAAGGAGAGGATGCCAAAGAGAATTGTGGAAATGAAGTATGTAGGAAAAAGACCGCAAGGGAAGTCAAGAAAGAGTTGAGAGGAACTGATTACAGAATGTGTGCAAGAGAGAGGAGCAACTAAAGGAAGAAGAAGGCACTTGACTAAACTGACCTGGCCATAGGCTGGAAAGAGTTGATGATGATGATAACTATAGTCAGGAAGTTTTGGATGTTTTGAGTATCTGGATAAAAAGAAATGTTCACACCTGTGTCAGTGAGCACAAGGTCTAAATGTCAAGCTTGTTTAGACCAGTTTGATAGTGACTGGGAGATCAGGGTTTGAACCATGGCTGGTTGTATTAAGGGTGGGTTTTTTTTCCTAAAGGGTTTCCCAGTGTTCCTCCACACAAATGTGACTATATTTCCTCTAGATTGTACCTTTCTCAGCCCTGACACATTAGCGTAATCAGTATGCATAAAACCCAAGCAGGTAGTGAGACATGAGGGAAAAAATAAATATAATATGTTTTAGTAAAATAAAATTATTTAGTACCTTGCGAACAATACATACTATACTGGTATAGTGGGTAGGGGCACTTGTCTACCAACTTGATAGTCCTGGGTTCAATGCTCAGCTGCTAGCATGGGTATTTTTTTACCAAAAAGGGGAACCATCCCTACAGTCGACAGGGCCTGATTAGTTGAGTTAAGAGTTAATAACGATTCCAAAAGGAAAGAAATATTAAGCCACTCTATATTAAAATAAATATTAATAAATGAAACTAGAAACTATAACTAAACAATTTAAATTTTTTTAACCTTCAAGATTTATTTATAGGTATTTTAACCTATTAAATTATCTTGAATGCAAGTATGATTGTTTTAAATGTAGTTAATTAAATTTAGGTATATTATATAATGTACTTGCATTCAAAAATCTCTCAAATTAATTATTCACTATAACCATTACCTCATCTTTATGGCACATTGAAAGAGCCTCCACAAAAAGGATGTACGATAGTATATTTGGGCATCCCCTGGGAAAAAGAAAATTAGTACTGGCTAATCTTCCCACAAACTGATCTACAAATGATGTACCTCAGACATGCATAAATATAATACTTGATCCAAGTAAAATCATAAGAGTGTGAGAATTCTAAATATGTTAAAGTTTCAGAAGAATAGACATGGAAACAGCTAAACACACACATACAAAAGAAGTTTGTAAAAAAAGCCAACCTGCAGATAGCAACCAGCTCCCAATCCCCACCAAATTGACCACTTGACGACATACAGGTTCGTGTACGCGGCCAAGAAATCTTTCTTTAAGAACTTGTATGCGATGACACACTTCTCCGTGAACGTTTTCTTCGATGGGACGGGAGACGCTACATCTTTGGTGTCGGTAACAGCAATTCTATCGTCTGAGTCTTCACTGTTGGTTTTATCTTCCCGATGGAAGTAAATGCTTTTTTTGACGTTAGGAAGTAGTATCGCCCATATTGTCGACAGACTCAAAGCTGGAAGTAGCAAAGAATTTGTGACTTAAGGTGAGGGTGTGGGGGAAGATATGAGAAAAGGACAGTGTTTTTGCACTTTTATATAACAACATTTTATTGGCCAAACTAAACAAAATATTTCTTCAGTAGGGAGGGAGAGTTTAATTTTCTTCACATGGTGATATCAAGGATGTCCTATAATTTAATGACAACTCTTTCTCTCCATTTGAAAAGTTTATCATCTAATACCACAATGCTCATGACAGATATTCAACAAATGTGAAGATAATTAACTAATGGAGTAACATTTTATCAAGTTTGGCCAAACAAATTTTTGCTCTAAAAACTGCAAAAACACTGGCCTTTTCTCCTGTTCTCTACACGCCCACCTTAACTATCAACATAATAAATAGAATAAAGGGCTATAGTGACTTTAACTAAGATGCATTGTAATTAACAGCAAAGCTTTGAAAATTCTGACTTAGGTTCGAAAAAATATTCCAACTTCTACAATTATGAATCTTAACCAAAAAGAAAATTTGCTAACAAAATACTATGAAAAAAACTAAACAATTGAATTTCATGATATCATAATAACTTGATTTATCATCTTAGAATGAAATATTACTAACAATAGCCGTGCAATTAAACATTTTCTTAATAATTTTAGTGCATTAAGTTAAGTTATATAAATAATCATTATATATATATATTTCTTTTTTCACGTATAAGACAATTAACCAAATATATTCAAACTTCAGTTTTGCTTAGAGAATATTTTATATAAATGATGCAAATTCTCTTCAAATTTAAAAAGTAGATTTTGCAAATTCTTAGTTGAGAGAGCGGCATGCCAAAATGGACAGAACAAATTTTGAGGTGGATGTTAGTCTGAAATGGTCAAAATGTATTCAATATTAATTGCGTGAAGTCTAACTTAAAATTGATTCTCCTCCAACTATAAAAAGTAAGGTTACAATGCCCAGCCTTTTATAAAATTGAATTAAGGATTTGTACAGTTATTGTCATGACCAAACATTAATTTAATAATATTTACAATACTTCAATAGTTAATAACTTCAGGGAGTAGTGCGGGGCAGGTGTTGGATTGGTCAGAGGGACTGGACGGGCTGGTCTTAATTTTTTTTTTACATCCAGCATTGTTTCCAGCCTGTGGTTAGTTTTTTGTTAGACCTATTTATTTTCCACTACCGACTTGCTAGGCCTGCCTAAGCTTCATACACCTTATAATCAAACTTAAGACTGGGACAGGCCAAACATCCAGTCCCCGGCCATTAATTTATCACTGTGAGAGGATAATCCCACACTTCACCAATGATAAGAATTTTCGGCCATGCTGAGAATCGAACCAGGACCCTTAGTTAGGTAGACAAACACGCTACCAAATGAGCTAAGGTGTCAGATTCTATAGTGGTGTCCGCATTTCAATTTAAGGCTCACCCGACGGGTGAGGGTTGGTAGACCACTCCGCCTAATCCGGAGTGAAATTGTGCCAGTAAAATGCGTACAAGGTTTATCCATGGTGGCAAACAATACCCGTACAGTCTGATAACCTAGGCAGACGGCTAAATCCCTAGAAGGTTATTTATGCCAGGGTGGGGGAAGGTGAAGGTCAACATGTCTAACACATACAAAGAAGATGGTATCGCGTACCTGGCTTTGTCCAGGGATAGTTGTTTAAGACACCTCCACGATCCCCCGCTGGGCACTTAGCCTCAGGAAATCTTAGTAATTCGTAAAGCTGAGTATCTGACTTCCTCCATAACTCATAGCTAGCGTATGGCAGGGCAACCTCCTCCCACTCCTAGAGCCAGGATGTGGTAAAGGATTTTCTGAGCTACCCAACAAAGTCTGGATCAATGAGTAACTGTTTCCTATCGTGGGCGCCAAACATTCTGTCATTCATGGTATTGGTTGATTTACCATTGCTAAACAGCCTCTGGAACCTATCGGTAAGATAGATAGATACCGCCATTGTGGGTAGACATTGGCGTCCCAGTCTATTAAGCAGCAACTTTTAGTAAAGTATACCGCTAGTTATGTAGTGGTGGAAATGAAACATTGCAGGTGTAAATACCTCCGGCGGTAATGTAGGTGAGCGTGTGAGCGTCCATGACTCCTAACAAACTGAGAGTCTGCGCTACGACAGCAGAGAGGGAGTGTCCAAGGAGGAAGGCCGCTCGAATGTGACTCGTCACCTTCTGGTAATGCTGTCGGTCAACGGTGGCGTAGATGTACGTGAAGTATGCCACTTCAGTTGCTGCAAACAAACCCCAGACAGCTTCTGCTGCCTGGATGGAAACATTCCTTTGTTGTTCAGAAGCTAATTACAAATATACTTTATTTCATATACTTTTAAAAAAACCATTAAATTGTATCTAAATAATATATTTGATTATTCAAAGAAGCTATCAATCCGACAGCTTAGCTCAGTCGGTAGCGTGTCTCTACTGGTCTAAGTGTCCCGGGTTTGATTTATGGCATGGACCATTCTTCACTCATAGTTTAAGGCGGAGTCTGTGATGGACGTGTGAATATCAGTGGCTACTAAGAGCCATCATTGATATCACAGTAACCAGCAGCTCGGTTATGTCTTAGCTGCCAACAGAACAAATACATTGTATGTTCCAAGAGAAACAAGATGGAACCCAAGTGTCCATCACAAGACTCTTGCCTTAAAATACGAGTGAAGAATGATCCTTAGCACGCTACAGTAGAGTATTGGCACGATAAGCCAAAGGTCCAAGGTTCAACTTCTGTGTCCAGGTGTAATTTTTCAATTTATTCAAATAAAACATAATAACTTATGAGTCAGTTGGTTTGGTTAAACACTTTTTTTAAATATGTTAAAAAGGTGGATATTAAACAGCTTCGAAACTATAAATTTGTATTTAAAAATATCAAGCAGTTCTGTTGATTCATGTTAGTGTTTCAGGTAAAATCCTCACTGTGGGTAAAATTTCAAAAAACGTTTATATGCTTATCAAATGATAAACAATTGAGAGTGAACAAATGAGAATGGAAAATTCAATATTCCTCCTCACTAACATATTTACTACCTAAGCATATAAGACACGCTGCTGAATAATTATTTTTTTAATGTCCCCATTAAGGTGATATGGAACTTCAAACATTTGAAGGGTTGCCTGAAGTCCAGGCAACTTTTCTGGTATGCCAGCGGCGCCACTGCTTAATGGGGGTATTGGCACTATCCAAACGTTGTGTCAAACGACCAAAGGTCACATGATTAACGCGAGCATGCCACAGTACAGAGACAACAGGTTCGTACCACACAAGAGCAAAACACATTCAGGTAGCTAGCTGACATGTACCTTGTTTACGGGTATAATGGGGTATGCTCACAGAAATCATGTGATCTTTGGTTGGCTGAGGCGCGATGTTTTGATAGTGCCATATATGTTTAAGTTCCATAGGTCCTTACAGGACATCGCTAACCATGCGTTCATTTTACCAATATAGTTGTCATAGTACCATTTTCCACCCTTTTCAATTTAGAACACTATATCAAACTCAACCATAAATTAATTTAAGTTAGTGAATATAAGATAAAACATTAATAATTTTAAAGCTCACTATAAAATGATTAAAATCCTTCCCCCAGGCGAACAAACTCCACACGACAATTCCCGTGAAGCCCTCCAAGACAATGATGGGTTTGTATCGCAAAATGTCTGTGATGAGGAGAATGACGATTAGACATGAAATGTAGGAATATGTTCCTACCGGTAACATATCCTGGTTCACCTGAAACATCAAACGCGATTGTCAAGTTTCCTTTTTAGTTGAATCAATTTATACCTTTTTTTTAAAATTCAAAATTAGGATTAAAGAAGCCATAAATTACATCGTATAGATTCTGATAGTTAATTTTATATTAATTTTTACTCGATTGTTTTGAATCTGATTATAAAAAGAGTTTCATCAAGAATCATGTATTTTTGTTTCTGTTTATTATATTCTTCCTTACATTATGTACTAAATGTATTAAAATGTATTTTTCCATTGTCGCACATTAGTAATAGCAATTTTTTCATAGTTCACAAGTAATTGTAGGGCCGTAAATTTAAGTATTACCTTCTCTTCTGTAAAATTCAACCATGGCCCAGTAAGATATTGGATGAGGTAGGGTTCCGAAGGACGAAACTCTTTGAGGAACCCAAACAAACACAAAAGCATAGATGTTTTCACCCACAGCTTCATTTTGATTGGAACAAATTCTTCAGCCTGGAAAAAAGATAATATGCATTTTAAGGCAAAATGGTGGGTGACCCTTGTAAAAGGATGAACCTGGATAGAAAGTGGTAAATTATTATTATTATTATTAGCACCGCGTCTTACTACCCATTCGGGTTATACACACTTACGCTAATGTGTAATGGTAGGGTGATTGTGAGATGAAATGGAGGACCTACAGTTTAACGTGGAATCCGAACCACGGTGGTGCAGTTGTTATTTTATTACATTTACCAATAGGTTGGATATATTTACTTTGTAATAACGTTCCTAACGTTATGTATGTATGTATGTGTGGAGATATATATATTTATTTAAGATATTTAACATGCTCTTTCTGAACTGGCTGATTTTATCAGCACATGAGAATTTATATGAGCAAGAGTAAAAGGGCATATCAATTTTACCGGGGAAAATATTTTCAAAGACCTTCTTAAGGTTTTTTACACATAAAAATATTTAAAAAAGAATGCCACATTTAAAAAAAAATAACCTGTAAATTATTCAACTTACTTATTTAAAAAAAAGTTCTAAGTTCCTGGGCAAACTGCTTGCCACATCCTTGTGAACTTTTGAAGTTGCAGAATAGAATTAAATTATGATGTTGATATTTAAACAGCAGGAATTAGCCTTCTCTTTGTAATCTCATAGAATTTGTATGATATATTAAGATGAATTGTATTACCAAATTACAATATCTGTCAAAAGTAATATCATTGATTATTGACATTAGTTGTATAACCAAGATAAAGAATCAGGTTTTAATGCCCTGTTTTTACTGCCTATTTTACTCACGCAGCTGATGGGAGCCTGAGATGAGGATTGTCTTGATTAATGATTGTGTCTCGATTATCAAAGAGTTTCCCAAATGGTGTATTAATAATAATCCATTTTAAGCCTCTAGTTAACAATCAATGAACCCCGGAATGAAATGCCTCTCTATGACGGGAGCGCACGCCATTACAACGGTGAATGTGAACCGACCTATCTAAACAAGCCAGAGAACTATGTCTCTATTTGATAAACAAAATCTTTATCTTAAACACACGACTAGTGAAAGCACTTGATGTAATAACATTTATTGTCTTTTAACTATCAAGAAAGAATAGATGGGTTAAATGATTTAGATAAGAGTTTAGTAAGATATGATTACATCAGGAAAAGTACAAGTGCTGAAATTTGAAGCTTACAAAAAGTATATATTTAAAAAAAAAGAAAAATTAGTCAAATACCCTAAAATATCTTTCTGAGTATATGTATTACATTTAGGTTATTTGAATCTAATGATAGAACCTGGTTGTAACTATGGTAAATTGAAGAATAGAAAGGAGGCTTAAAGCAGCCCCTTATTTCTTCTACTTTAACTTCAATTACTACCCGCTTCAGTGGCTGCATGGTCTAACGCACTATTTTTGTGTTGAACTAGATTTCAGAAGATGGGGAGATCGGGGTTTGATCCTGGCCGGGTGCACTGGGGGTGGTTTTCCACTCTCCCTCCAAACAAATGCAGGCGCATTTCCTCTAAATTAAGCCTTTCTAATCCCTAAACCATTAGTGTAATTAGTACAAAGGCATATAGCGTAAAGGGGTAGTAAGACCCAGTGCTAAAAAAACTTCAATTATTAATCATGGTGGATATATTTGATTACTTCTCAAATATTAAAAGTCATACTAACAATTATTTTTTGTACTCATCCATTTTTTCGCCCTCCTCACCCTCCAATGTTTATTGGGATTTTTTTTTTTAATATGTGATAAGAAAAACAGATCATGCAAATTTAAATGTGTTATTACAATCTTTCAACTGGTTAATTGTCTATTTTTTTGAAAACTATTAAAATTATTTATTTTTCAGACACACATACATCGCTGGGCATGAAGAATAAATGTAAAGCTTACATAATCTAGTTTTCCAATGGCGAGGACACAATTCAAATTTCGGCGGGGTGTAAAAAGGTTTTTTCTTCTTCCTTAAATGGTTTCCCACCCTCTTTATGTAAATAAGGTACATTTACTCTCAAATATACTATGATACCTATCTCATTATCTCATCCCTTAGATAATATGATGTACAGAAAAAAGAATTGTAAATACCAGGAAGAATAAATTAATATTTACTTTAGAACTATAAAGCACTTAAATCACTTCTTTTTTGGAAAATTGTATCAGTTATAGTTTGTTCAAAAATTATTGCTCGAGGTTAAATAGCTAGAAGGACAAAGATGTGAACCAGTAATTTTTATGAGTCCATGAATCAAAGTTCAGCAACTGTCTGGCCTTGGGATACTATCTTATCCCTTGCAGTAAAATGATAACTTTAAATCACACCTAAAAAAAAGTAATAAAGGAAGATAAGTAGTTAGGGGTCAGATTGCACTATTTTACAAATACAAATCTTCATTTTTTTTCAAATCCTGGATTTCAAATTTGAATATAAATCAATATAATAGAATAAAAGAAATATGCTAGTAGCTAAATGATATCAATATTTCTTGGTGACCTGGTGGTCTAGTGGTAAGGTGTTGGACTTCTGTGCTCGGGATCCCGGGTTCAATCCTCAGCACAGATTTATCTGATTACCAAACCCTTCCTTCATCTCTGACAAGACGTGTATTAATCACAACTTGTAAATGTGGGGAATACCAGGCCTCCATCGTAGTTCGAATTCCATGTTAAACTGTAGGTCCTCCATTTCATCTCACAATCACCCTATCATTACACATTAGTGTAAGAGTGTATAACCCGAACGGGTAGTAAGACGTGGGTGGTGCTAATAATAATCATAATAATAATAATAATAATTATTATTATTATAAGTAGTTGGCTAAGGCGCTTGTCGTGTTGAGCTCTGTTGCTGAGGACGGGGAGATCGAGGTTCGAATCTTGGTCGGGTGAACTGGAGGTGGTTTTTCCTAAATGGTTTTCCACTCTCCCTCCACGCAAATGCGGGTTCACTTCCTCTGATTAAAAACCTTCCCCATTCCTAATCCATTAGTGTAATTAGTACTTAAAGCGTATAACCCGAACGGGTAGTAAGACGTGGTGATAAATATTATTATTATTATTTATTATTATAACATTTCTTATAATAAATTCATTTTAACATCCATAAATGCAGTTAAGTATTAAATTACTTGTCTGGGGTCTGGTCGTTGAGTTTTCTTATAATAATGCACAGGCTGAACCACCAAAAAGCACTATTAAAGCTCTAAAATAAATTTAAATTTTTAACATGTTTAGATTTTATTTATTTTTTATTTTCAATTCGATATTCTCTCTAATATTATTTAAGGACTTTTAGGGTCCCAGCTCTACTAATAAGTTTCTTAAAAAAAAAAAAAAAGTTTATACGTATTGGTTGGTTCATGAGACCACACCATTAATTAACACAATGTAATTAAGAACATAAAGATATCAAATTATATTAATAATCGCTAGAATCAAACATTATCATATATCGGGTTGTAATTCATAGATAAAATTTTCCTGAGATAGTTTTTGATAAGGTTGACTATGCAAGAATATAATGTTTCAATGCGAAGACATTCAAAGACAAAGATATGGTATCTTATACATAAATAAAACAGCACCATGCATTATATTGTTGTGAATAAACGACAATTAATAATATAAGCCCACTAACCTGATGAAGCTCATATCATACTTTTCTGATGTGTTAAAAAAGTGGCATTGTATGTATTTGAAAAGTGTTCAGTGACTTAGCTTTTAAAATGGTTAGCCATAAAACATACATAAAAATAAACCCAGATCTCAATTCCCACCTTAGATGCGCTCTAGAAAATGGCCACTTACACCAGAACCATGCGAATCAAACAACATTTTTGCATCATAAATAAAGTAAATAATGGTCAAAAACTAATTGATTCATATATTTCCTTCATCACATTTTATTTTAAATTAAGTCTAATTATTATTGATAATAAAAAACATATCTCACTATGTAAACAGTTGGTAAAGAACATAGCATGATGTATATATATTTCCCAACAACAATGGCCAACTTGTTACTGTGTTGGTCTTTAGTTTTAGTCGACTAAAAATTACAATTACAATAATTATCGCATGAATTTGAAAATGCTGACAATATCCCTTCCACAATATTCCAAAATTGTGTTTGTGTAATTGGCTTAAATTGAGAGTCTAATTTAATTCAGTAAATATCACCACAGAATGTTTCCAGAGCTGGTTGACATCATTAAGAGAATTGTGGAAGCTAGTATCATCTTTCCACAATCGAGTCATGACTTTTGAGACAGTTGATTACTCTTATTTAAAATTGAATACACACCTGGCAGTCAACCACTGCACTAAAAATTAAAAAAACTTGTTTTAGAGTCTACCGTAGAGTTCACGAATAAATAAGTGTTTTGAGTCTATCAACAAACCAAGGTTGGTTGATACAAATTCAAGGATGGCTTATCTTCAAAACTTGGAATACTTGGAGGGGGTAGTAGTTAATGGCTTTCAAAACGAAACACTGTCCAAACAGTGCAAACAGTCTCATATCAACCAAAGTTATATAACAAGTTTAAAAGAATATGTTGATAGTCCGGTATCACAGTTAATGTGTGTGATAGCTAATTCTACTACTGTTCCCTTCACACGTATAAGCTAGGAATGGAGTACTACTTGGGAGTCAGGACAAAGGCTATGCACTCTATCACGCATGAAAGTAAGAAAGGCAAGACTCTTGGAAGAGTAGGCAAATCTATACTAACAAACCAAGAATCAAAAACAAATGAAGGCAAGAACAATCCCAATGGGAGGAACTAGAGCCAGGGAAAAATAAATGAAAATACAAAACTGTAGATAAAGTTTTTTTTTATTTGAGGTATTTATCGAGAGCTTTCTGTAACGAATGATTGTATCAGCACACAAGAATTTATATGTGCAAGCACAAAAGAATCTACTAATTTTGACAGGAAAGGTATGTTCACATAACCTTCCAGGGATCTTTTACATGCCACAATCGATATGGGACCAACATCTTTACTTCCCCTTAGAAGGAAGTTGTGCTATACATTTTTATCGCTCAAGAAAAATCTGATGACCCCAGCTGGGTTTGAACCCATGAACATCAGGTCCTGAGGCAAGCAATTTACTCCTAGACCAACAAAGTCGACAACACATAGGTCTTCCTCATATAGTATAATAGCATAAAAAGTTTGAAACAACATTTTCTAAAAGTAGTCATCAACCACTAGTCTGGAAGTGCATCATCATTCAGGTAATTTTAACTGCATATCTAACCACACGGGTAGGCGATGAGGTAATAACTCCTCACGCTATCAGAACCAAGGACAAAGGGAGGACGACTACATCCCATACCGACACCCTAGTAGGAACTATCAATGCAACAGCCAAGGTGGCAACAATTACCACCGAAACCTGGATAGAGGGCCGTTGCCAAGCAATGTGAATCCTGGCACAAATGGTTGGAGACCCCAAAGGGATTCCGGACCACAAGACCGACACCACCCCTACTACAGTGGAAGGCAGAACCCCTATAACCGTACTAACAACCAGCCACCCCAACAACAGTCCCGAGGTGAAGGTGAAGTCCAAAATGGTACTTACCCACAGTCTCCACCCACATGACTTCCAGAATGATAATCTGCATCTTAAATCGTGCGGGGTTAACGTTGTCATGGAGGAGGAAAATGTACAGCCTGTGGCATACATGTCCTGGCCGAGTCACATGTCTTGCAAACGCCAGGCACAACCACTGCGTCAGTGAACGAATTTTGGAAGATCAAGTTGAATTTGAAGGATCTACATTTACGTGATTTGGACTTGCGGAGGGAACTTCTCGAAGAGGAATACCTGTGAAGAGAGAAGAAATGTAATGAGGATTCACCACACATGTTTATTTGGATTTTCTGGATATATTTTACATTGTTGTGGAACAATATGTCACTTAAGTTACTTTGGTCACTGAGCAATTTTAAAACCCCTGGTGTTACTTATGTAATAATAAAGAGATCAACTGTCATATAAGAAGAGCTTATTCCAGTGAGAAATGCAAAAACCTGGATTGTTATAAATGGGTTATTGTTGAGCTTAGTTTTGTGTTGTCGATTATTATACTTACCTAAGAGGCCATTTGTGTTATTAAAATGAGCCTATAATAGGATTATTAATTTATTTTGGACCTCCTGTACCGTGACTGTCCAGATGGCTAACCCACTGTTTGAGAAACAAACCATGTGTATCCTAGAAGATGGATACCTGGTTGTGAGATTATTCATCTTTATTTTGTTTTGTTAGAGAAATTTCATAAAATATACTAAGCAATAACACTGCTATCACTTAGGCCTACCACACTGAAGAAATTATTCTATTGTGACAATTGGAAAAAATTTGGAAATAAGTAACATTTGGTTTAACACCTCAATTTTTTTTATTTGATTCAAGATATTCAGAAAATTGAGAACATGACTGTACAACAATGTTTCATTATCTGCATGAAAATTTGTCAATGTATTTTTTTGTTAACGAAAACATTATTTTGCCTTGAAGAAAGTATCACTTAGTACTTTAAGTTTTGTAACTGCGCTATTAGTTACAGAAAGTTAAGATAATATTTTAATGTTGATGATTTTACCTGGAAGATAAATGTTGGGTGGAACACTCATTGGAAGACATAAGGACTTGTTCTCTTCTCTTTACGGGTTATAAAATTGTGCATTTGTTGGGCGCCACTCCTAGGATCTAGGAGAAAAATAATAATAATAAAACATTTCCCTCGGCTAATTCAGACAGTGACACAAGAAAGAGGACTCTCAATAGTCGAGACCACTAGGGAATACTTAAAATATAGCATGAACAATTTAAATAACAATGGATTCTTGAAATAAAATTTAGTAATTTGAACTACAATAAAAAAATGTACAAAATAAACAATTATTGGAACTTTTGTAGGTTTATTATTGTTTCCTTTTTTACCACATTCCAATCCTATTTATGGAATTCCGGATAGTTATAATTCTAATTTGACAAAATAAAATAGTATCGTTGAGAAAAAAATCAAGTAAAAAAAATCATTATTATTATTATTATTATTATTAGCACCGCGTCTTACTACCCGTTCGTGTTATGTGTTATACGCACTAACGCTAATGTGTAGGCCTAATGGTAGGGTGATTGTGAGATGAAATGAAGGACCTACAGTTTAACGTGGAATCCGAACCACGGTGGAGGCATGGCATTCCTCACATTCGCAAGTTGTGATTAATACACGTCTTGTCAGAGGTGAAGGAAGGGATTGGCAATCAGATAAATCTGTGCCGGGACCGAGGATTGAAACCCGGCCGCCAGTACAGAAGTCTGACACCTTACCCCTAGACCACCAGGTCAATAGAATTAATAATTAGACATAGAATACAATGTTGATTAATTCTCTGAAATAGATAAAAAGTCTGAATATATTTAGTCTTTCTGAAAGTTCTTACATGAATTCTGGTTTTTTATAAAAGAAAAAAAATATGAATATAAAGTTGCAGAGTTAGCTTGACCTCACCAATGAATTAGTCCATGCTGAAACACCAACTTCAGAAATTTGTTTCACTTTATTAATGCTAACTTGTCCACAATTTAAAAAATATATAGTCTAGTTCTTGCACATATACTTAGCTTTCCATTTGCTACTTGCACTTTACTTTACACCCATTGATTCACTTTAAAAATAAATTAAATTAAGAGTTGCACAGATTTTGCTGCATGTTAGACCAACACGGAGGAAGAAGAACCTTTCTAGTCTTTTCCAGAAAATCTTTCAAAAATCAAATTTAAAAACGTTCTATGTTTTCCCTTCCAAGTCCAAAGAGAAAACTAATATATAAAAACGAAGGATAAAATGTTGACTATGAACTAGAGATAAAAAATTAAATACAATGCAGGTTGGAATGTCCCTGATTTGACCCTAAGGAATATTTGAAAGCATTGATAATATTCTCCTCTTAATTTATATATATATATATATATATGATTTTTATTTAAATTTCATATTTTATTACTTGGCGCTTAAAGTACGTCTTCTAAATTATTCATATATTATAGTTACCAGATTCTAACTAGGAAATTACTAGTTATTTCTTGTTAACTTCACGCCCTGAAGTTAGGAGGCATCAGCTTCTGTAACTAACTTCAGTGTGTGACACAAAGTTGAGTCAAAATTACAATGTAAAAGTCTTTTAAAATTCATTTCCTGCTCTGGAACAACCCAGAACATTGTGGATGTTCAATTTAAGGCAGTGTCCGGTTCTCGGCCATAAATGTTATATGCTAAGTTTCATTATTATAAGTAATATGAGTAAGTAATAGAATTAAAAAAATCAAACACAATAGGATTCGGATTACACATAAAACTTAATTCGTTCATAAGTTGAAAGGAAAGGGACAGATTTGCACGCTCGGAACGGGAGTTGTAAGAACTAGTTAGCACTCGCTCATCAACTTTAGATCGGAAAGGGGTGAAGGGATTGGGAGCGAGCCAGCCACTCGGTAAACGATATGACTCTTATGAGTGAGCGAGCTTATGTGAGCTAGCTCACGTCAATGAGCTGGTTCGACCCATCACTAGTGTGATCTCAACACTGAACATTCACTCGTAGTGATGGGTCGACCCAGCTCGTTGACGCGAGCTAGCTCACTCAAAAGAGTCGTTCTTATGAGTCATACCATTCACTGCATTGCTGGCTCGCTCCCAATCCCTTCACCCCTTCCCGGTCAAAGGTTGATGAGCGAGCGCTAACTAGTTCTCACAATTCCCGTTCCGAGCGTGCAAATCTGTCTCTTTCTTTTCAACTTATGAACGAATTAAGTTTTATGTGTAATTTATCCGAATCCTATTGTGTTTGATTCTTTAATTCTATTAGTTACTCATATTACTTATAATAATTCACCTTAGCATATAACCTTTAGCGTCTAATTCACAGAATTGTGTCTTAGTGGTGTTAAGAAAAATTGTTAATTTAATATTGTAGGCAGTGTTGCTATCTAGAAACGATAGTAAGCATTTATAGTTGATTTTTTCTTAGTAGCGAACGAAGAACGACAGAAGAGTCGTGAATGACAAACACTCCAGAGCCAGAGTGGATGTACGAGAGCGAAAAAGTCGTGAGTAATGGCGGCGTGAATGACTCGCTCGCGAAGCGATAGTCATTCGTTCACAGCTCTCGTTCAATTTGAATGACTCGCTCACGAGCGACCCTTCACTAGCTCACTGTGATCCCAGTCTTTGTCTCTGATGGATATGTGTTAGGCACTTGTCTAGATTGTGTGCAAAATGGTCATTTTCTATCCAAGTATCAATAATTATCACTGAATAAACCAATATCAAACGCTATCTGACGTTAGTTATTTCTATCATAAAAAGTGAGGCCCAATGTCGGGGAGTACTAACTATTTTATAACGTAACAAATGACGAAACAACCGCGGGACAATTAAAAATTTCGTAATGTAATAAATAACTTCCAAACGTGGGGCATTTATCACAAAAAATATTACGTAAGGTTGTAATTGGCATCCAAACGAGGGGCCCGTTATGAGAACGTAACAAAAGGCGCCCAAACGAGGGACCAGCTAAGAGAGCTAACAAGATTTAATATATATATTTAAATATATGCCAATGGACGTGAACAATGTTTTCATAAAAAAAGTTAAAATATTTAATTTTAATCCGTCAAAATTGAAAAGCGTGCTAGTTTGGATTTATTTACAGCTTGCCTTGTTTCCTCTTTTTCTTATTTTACTATCACGAGACCCTGCCACTCATTTGACGAATCTGCGCATGCGTTCAAATAAATCATGTCCGACATTAAACATAAATAAGAGTCAACAAACATTTTAGAAGGATAATTAATATGTTTAATAAAAGGTAAGTGTTCTTCCTTAGCTCAAAATTCCTTATTTAAATTATTCATAACAATGTTATACGCTGTTCCTTCGTGTTAAGCGGCGGCCAAACTTTGAAGCGCTTAATTTCAAACAAAAATAAATCTGAAACTATTCACAAAAATATAGGAAAATACATGGTAGTGTAGCAAATAATGTTACAACCTTAACTCAGTCGATAGTATATCTGCATACTGGTCAAAAAGTCCTAGGTTCAATTCCCAGCGTGCCCAAAAATTTATCATTGATGAAATGTGGGTTTACCCTTTCATAGTGATAAATTAATGGCCAGGGACTGGATGTGGTGCCTGTCCTAGTCTTTAAGTTAGATTATAAGGTATATATGAAGCTACGAGAGGCCTAGCCAACCGGTGGAGGAACTTATATAGCTTGAATAAAAAAAAGAGCGGGACTACAGGCTGGAAACAGTAATGGATGTAAAGTAAATCTTATTCCAAAAACTCTTCGAAAAAACTTGTGAAAACTCTAGCTAGATAAGTTTTTATCACAATTGGTAAAATGGTTTTGGCTCCATGTCGAGATACAAGTGGCATCGAGAAAACCACTTGTTCTGTTTCAAAGGAGTCGAGAGAAAGTAAAAATGAATTAATAATTACCTGTGTGGTTTTACTGTTCATTAATCAGATTAAATGATAAAAAAATATCTCACCATAAAAAGGCTAAAATCCTTTCCCTATGCATAAAAACTCCATACGATGATTCCGGCGAAGCCCTCAAAAAAAAAAGTGTTTGTATCGTAATATGTATGTGATGAGGACAACTATGAGACATGGAATGTACGAATATGTGCCTATTGGGTACATTACTTCGTTCACCTGTAAACAGTAGGATGTGTAAGTCCTGTTAAAAATGTTACTACTGTATATTATACAATAGGTGTGAGTTAAGCACTTTTGTTTACTAAGAGTGGAATTGAATCAAATATATTTACAATACCTGAAGCCAAATTGAATTTTTATGAAATCGGTTTATGTTGAAATACATTATTATATTATGGATATTTTTTAATCTTTTAGAAACTACACATGATTTACAAAAATGTTCAATATATTTGGACCTAATGTACCCAGTCGGCACAGCCATGTGGTCATCAGCTGTCGTGATAACTAGCCCCACGTTGAGGCACCATTTTTGTAACCAGTCATCTCCTCCGGTCAGCTGATTTGATGATCAACCTCATCTTCTTGCGTTGTCTCGTCCACGGCAGTCAGTATCGGTAGAGCATCTCGGGGTTATGTCGGCATAATGGTGGGGGTAGAGGTATACAGTCGATTTAAAAAGATGTTTATCGTAGCATTTGAATGAGAAGTGTTATTATAATAAATCTTTTACATATTATTACCAAGGATATTTTAATTTAGAAACATAAAATAATTAATACATAGCTAAATATAGCTATTTAGCCACCTGGGCTACCTCTACTCTCTCCCATCTCGAGACCCTACAGGTGTCGATAAGTGAAATTGAGCGTACACGTCTTTCTTTCTCTAGTATTTTTTTTCTTTTTTTTTCTCTTATTATCTAATTACATAAATTTTTTACAAAACATAGATCATGGTGGAACATATACATTTCTTTCCCAACCCCTTGGGGTTCTTAAAAAAATAAATTGTATTGGAATTAAATTATTTGTTTTATCAGTTCATTTCAGATCCCCTAAATGGGGCACAATAATACATATATGGTGGGGGGATTTGTGTTCCCCCCCACACGG